>QTSX02004468.1:0-147097 GCA_014839935.2 Entomophthora muscae | reverse complement strand
GGCTCCCATCTTAGTCTACCCTGATTACAATAAGGAGTTCATCTTGTACACTGACACTAGTGGAGTAGCTGTGGGTGCCATCTTAGCCCAGCTTGACAATGAAGGCGTCCACAAACCTGTAGCCTATTCTTCACAAGTCCTCAACAAACACAAGAAGAACTATAGCATCACTAAAAAAATGCCTAGCTGTTCTGAATTCAGTAAAACAGTTCTGACACTACATTTACGGGACTCACTTTACGGTAGTTATAGACCACTCATCCCTTAAGTGGCTGCAGCAATTGAAGGAGCCCAAAGGTCAACTAGCCCATTGGGCCTTACACCTGCAAGGATATGATTTCACTGTAGTACATTGCCCTGGGGCGCAACATCAGAATGCTGATGGTTTGTCAAGAATGCCAATCCTAGTTATCCATCCTGCTGACGCTGATTGTCTATACAAGTTAATAGGGTATCCTGACTCTTGGACCACTGAGCCAGAAGACATTCACTTGGCACTACAGACCCTATCCAAGGACACTATAATTTGTCATAGACAACTCTTCAAAAAGGTTAACAATGCCTACCTATCCTATGTTTGCCCTAGAATGAGGATAGTCATTATCAGACAAGCATATATTGACACTGGCCATGGGGGCATAGCAAAGACTCATGACTGGTTGTGCAAAAACTTCTATTGGGAGAACATGCACCTCCTGATTCCTGATCTCCTTTCCTCCTGTCATTCCTATCAGCTCCAACGCCCTTGCCCATCCCAACACCAGTTCAAACTCAATCCTCCAAAGTATGCCTTCCACATAGTGAGTAATGATGCTGTTGGGCCTTTCCCTTGGTCTAGGTTGGGATGTTGGTTTATCTTGGTTGCCGTAGACCACTTTAGCAAGTGGGTTGAAGCCAGAGCAACAAAAGATATAACTGCTAAGACCATGGCTACTTTCTTGCTGCAAGACATTTTCTATTGACATGGCTGCCCTCAAGTCCTGCTTTCTGACAATGGTACCAACTTTAATGCTTGCCTCATCACTTCTATTGTTGAAGCTATGGGAACTCACCAATTGTTCTCCACGCCATATAACCCCTCAACCAATGGAACTGTCAAACAAGAAAACTCCACCCTGATGTCCATAATGAGGAAACTCACAATCTCTGACGCTGCCAATTGGGATATCTTCCTCCCTGCTGCCCTATTTGCTTACTGACTCAGTATACATTGAGTGACTGGCCAGTCCCCTTTTGCCATGCTGTATAAATGTGAGGCTGCTACCCCCTCAATCTTGGGACCCCCCTTGATCAAATTTTATGTGTCTGCAAATCCTGAGGCCCATGTTAAAGACTTAACCAATTGTATCATTGACATCCAAGCAATAGCTTATTCCACTGCTTATAAGGTCAAGGCTTTGGAGCTCTCCTCGTCCAATGCTGCTAGAGCCCCCTCCCCAAGTATCAAGTAGGTGATCTAGTTCTCTACTACCAGAATTGTACAGGTGGTAGATCCCATAAGCTGGATTCTCTCTGGGTTGGGCCCTGTGAGGTCACCTTTAAGAAGGGTGTTGAGTATACTGTGAAACTACTGTCTTCTGGACGTTCTTTTGCCTGCGTTCACTCCAAATTTCTCTGCAAATATCAACTCCCTGTGTCCAATATTGAGGGGGGAGATGTTGTAAATTGCGCAATTAATGCTATTTCAATATGGCCTTCAAATATTGATAGTTGCAAAGATTTGGCTGGGTTTACTTTTGAGTTTGGAAATTCCTTGCCTTCTGCAAATGGGTCTGGTTCAATATCCACCCATTCCAGATTATTGTACCTGTCTGTGATTGATCCTGGTATGACCTCATCCCAACGTGACCCCCTCAGCCACTCTGTCTTCCTAATGAGTGATCACCGTTCCTTGTCTACTATTTAAGTAGAATAATTTCTCTTAATAAAGACAAGTTTATCCACATTTGCGTTGGCTTTAATAATCTTCAAGATTTTTCCTTTCTTTTCTGCAAAAAGGACTTTTACATCTTGTTTTCCAGGATTTAAAGTATGTGCCCTTAATTTTGCCCTGAAGGCTAACCCAAGGCTAGCATTGAGCCTAAAATCTTTTGTTATAAAGATTTCCAGCTGTGTCCTACTGGATGTTGTCCCCAGGGGCCAAACACAACAAGTACCCTGACTCCTGGACCACTGAACCAGAAGACATTTGTCTGGTCCTGTAAATCCTATCAAAGGATACTGTGATTTAAGATATACAACTCTTCAAGAAAGTCAACAATTCTTTTCTGCCCTATGTCTGTCCTAGCATGAGGGTTGCCATCATCCTACAAGCCCACATTGACACAGGACATGGAGGCATAGAAAAGACTTATGACTAGTTATGCAAAAACTTCTATTGGGAGAATATGCACCTCCTAATTCCAGATGTCCTTGCCTCCTGTCATTCCTATCAGCTCCAACGCCCTTGCCCATCCCAACACCAGTTCAAACTCAATCCTCCAAAGTATGCCTTCCACATAGTGAGTAATGATGCTGTTGGGCCTTTCCCTTGGTCTAGGTTGGGATGTTGGTTTATCTTGGTTGCCGTAGACCACTTTAGCAAATGGGTTAAAGCCAGAGCAACCAAAGATATAACTTCCAAGACCATGGCTAATTTCTTGTAGCAAGACATCTTCTACTGTCATGGTTGCCCTCAAGTCCTGCTTTCTGACAATGGGACCAAATTTAATGCTTGCCTCATAACGTCTATTGTAGAAACTATAGGTACATATCAATCCTTCTCTGTGCCATAAAACCCATATAAACCAATGGGAATGTGAAACAAGCAAACTCCACCCTTGTGTCCATCATGCGGAATCTTACCCTCTCTGATGCTGCTAACTGGGATATGTTTCTCCCTGCTGCCCTCTTTGCATATAGACTCAGAAGACACCAAGTGACTGGTCAGTCCCCCTTTGCCATGCTGTATGGACAATAAGCCACTACCCCCTCAATATTGGGACCCTTGTTGATGGAGGTTGGTGCCTCTACTAATCCTGAAGCTCATGTCAAAGACTTGACTAACCCTATCATTGACATCCAAGCTACTTCTTATTCTACTGCTTACAAGGTCAAAGCCCTGGAACTCTAGCCCTCTAACGCTTCCAGAGCCCTTCCCTGAGTACCAAGTGGGTGCCCTAGTCCTCTATTATCAAAATTGTACTAGGGGGCATGTGCATAAGATAGACTCCCTCTGGGTTGGACCTTGTGAAGTCACCTACAAGAAGGGTATTGAGTATACTGTGAAGCTATTGTCCTCCAGCTGTCCTTTTGCCTAGGTACACTCTAAATTTCTCCACAAATATCAACTCCCTGTGTCCAATCTTGAGGGGGGAGATGCTGTAAACTGCGCCATTAATGTCATTTTGATATGGCCTTCAAATATTGATATTTGTGAAGATTTAGTTGGTTTTGCTTTCAATTTTGGGGTTTCCTTGCCTTCTGCAAATGGGTCTGGTTTAATATTCACCCCTTCCGGAATATCATACCTGTCCTTGACTGATCCTGGTATGACCTCATCCCAACATGACCCCTTCTGCCACTCTTTCTACCTAATGAGTGAACATTGACCCCTGTCTACTATTTAAGTAGAATTATTTCTCCTAATAAATACAAGTTTATCCATATTTGTGTTGGATTTAATATTCTTCAAGATTTTTCCTTTCCTTTTTACCAAAAAGAATTTCACATCTTTTATTCCAGGATTTAAGGTATGTGCCCTTAATTTTGCCCTGAAGGCTAACCCAAGGCTAGCTTCAAACCTCAAATCTTTTGTTATAAAGATTTTCTGCCGTGTCCTCCTGGATGTTGTCCCCAGGAGCTAAACACAACATGCACCAAGACATCTTGGATCTCCTTAAGACATGTGTGTTGTGTGAAAAGAATACCTCAAAGCCTGCACCTCCCCAAGTCTGTCCTACCCATTAAGGCCATGGAACCCTTTGAATAATGGGTCCTTGACATTGTTGGACCCCTCCCCAAAGACAGACTTGGGAAGAAATATATCATCATAGCCATTGACTACTTCACCTGTTGGCCAATAGCGTGGACAACCACCAACCACATTGCCACCACCATCACTTGCTTCATTAGCAAGAAAATTGTGGCTTGCTTTGGACGATCTAAACACCACATTACAGATGAGGGACCTGAGCTTGTTGAACATGTCATGAAATCTTACTGTGCCAAAAATTCCCTACAACAAATATTCACAACTCCCTATCATCTGCAAGTCAATGGGCGCGTAGAGCAATTGTTGGCTCACTGGTCCAACTGATTGCCAAACTCTTACAGGAACACCTTAATACTGCATGGACTGAACACCTGTTCACTGCATTACTCATCTTGCAAGCAATAATCAATAAAGACACCAGGTTCAGCCCCAGCACCTTGGCCTTTGGGATGCCTGATGTTTTGGTAGGAGTGGAACAAGGAAGATTACAACCCACAGTTCCTGCAAAACCCCCCTTGTTACCTACCCCTTCCCTGAGCCAGTGGCGCGCTAAGGCCCAAGACATTGAAAACAAACAAATTGAGGAAGGGACAAGACATCTTGAGGCCAGATACACCATAGAAGACCCTGTCTATGCCCTCAATCCCTATTCAGCTAAATTAGAACCCAACCACTTGAGACCCTTCAAAATAGCTGCAGTCTATGACAACCACACCTACCAACTTGAAGATGCCCAGGGAAACACTAAGAAGCTTCACCACAATTGCTTGTGTCCCTGCTGCACCATCCCCACACAAAGGTTGTTTGTGTGGACCTTCTCAGATCTCTCATGAACTCCAATCCTGGTGTCTGATAACAAGCAGGAGGCAAGGGGGGGGTGTTGCAACCAAGTTCCCAGTCTTGTCTGCCAACATATCTTTACAATACACAGGGGGCGCTCATAAGTTGCCCCTTGACATATCTAACAGCATGAATCAATCTGATGACAATGTTAAACAATTGGCACTTTCTCCTAATTAGGCACACTGCCAATTTGACCTGCTGATCTAGCACAGGTTATTCCTCAGCTTCAGTCTTTACATGGAACACACCACCATGCCACCCCCTTGTGGCCCAGTGGCTTTCCCATATCATATATTAATTGTAATATTCTGCAATAAACAATACCTTATTCTTATTATTCCTGTCCTTTCTATTATACTGTTGTCTTCCCCAATTCAAATACTGAATCCCCATTGGTTCAGTTGCAATAAAATTTCAACAGTGCTGATGTTGTCTCTGATAATTTTTACAATTTTTTCTAACCAACTGTGTGAATCAAGCATACTTATGCTAATTGTCTTTCATATTGTTGGCAATTTTAACTCCCTATACATAAAGTGTTTACTGTAGATTCAGAACCTGTTGGGAAAGTTTGGTTTTGTCAAATTCTTTTGCGTAAACTCACCAACTTAATGGAATAATTTTTGTCATTTTATATAAAAAGTAAGTTTTTCTGGGATTAAAATCACTCCATTAATTTGGTGATTTCACACAAAAGAATTTGACAATCCCAAATTTTTCCCAACAGACACTGAATCTACAGTGCTGTTACACAATAATAGATCTGAATTTCAATATGCTGTATTTTTAATGCTCCTCTTTCTAAATTTCTTGATATTTTAATGTTTTTTTACTTTTTAATATTTTTGTAGATAAATTTTAACTTTTAACTTGTTGTTTTAAGCTTTGATCAGATGCACACTTTTACCCCAGTTTTTTGCTTCACATTACCAATAAAAGCCTTAAAAGGTTAAAATATTTATTCATGGTGGTTCTGCTAATTGTTTTTCTTTATTCTTTAATTTATTGCTTTATTTTAGAGCTTTTTACTTATTATCTATAGGACAAGAATACTTCTAAACAGAAAAAGAGCACCAAGCATCTCTCAAAGCCTATCAAATCTCTCAAGCAGAAGGCAAACTCCTCCAAGAAGGCTGCACCCAAGACCTCTCCTGAGCAGAGCTCAGCTCACTTCACCGGGGATAAAGAATCCAATGGGTCTCTCACTGACCATAGCGTCTATGCCTCTTCATCCAATGAAGAGCCAACCAAAAAGCAGTGCTCACCCAAAATCCCCCCAAGGGTAAGCCACACACACATGGAAAGCACCACAACAAGCCCCCTTCTTCTCCCCCTCCAAGAAGCTTCTCCCATTCCAGATTTTCTGGGGAAGATTTAAAGCTGCACCCTGATTACTTTCCTGGCTTCTGCCATACTCATGATGGCCCCTGGGACCTTCTGTTGACCCACAACATTTTTAATATTGATGAGAAGCTCAAGGCTCCCTCTTTCTTCCCCAAGTTTTTTTCCAATTGTGAGTGTAAATGATGGGCCAGCTAGTTGGCTAATGGGTACATATTTTCCTGAAAAAATACAAGCCAGGTCTTCAAGAGCCGGCATTATACCTGTGAGGACGGCTCCTGCCCAGTACAGCTCAACACCAAGCACTGGGATAAGGTACAGCCCATCAATGACAAGCATAACTGTATCATGGCTAAAACCACATCTGTCACATTAAGTTGTACCTTGTACATATTATGCCAGCTTCCAAGGACCAAACTGCCACCCAGCTGGCTTTGCTTGCTTTCAAGTACCTCTTCCTTAAAAATCTGAAGAGTGGGCCAATACAGGAGCAGCTAGTCAAGTTTATCAGTGATAAGCACATTACCACTAATAACCCTCCCCAAGGCTTCTGATGTTCTCTCTGAGCTCACACTCACTCACAAGCTTAAGCAGCCCCCAAGTGGAGAGCTCTTCTTCCTGTACAACAACTGGCCTAGTGTTAAGAACATGATCCTCTTATACTCAACTCAGCAGAACTAGATAGAGCTCAAAAGGGGATCAATCTGGCTAGTTGATTGTATCTTTGTTACCTGCCCCTGTATGTTCTACCAGCTCTGGATGCTACATTCCCATATAGGCATCCAGATGATTCAACTTGTGTTCTTCCTTCTTCCTGTGGCTACCAAGGCCATTTACACCTTTGCTTTCACTATCCTCTTCTGTGTGCTTGTCTTGTTGTCCTCCAATGTTGGCGCCAAGATGATCCACCACACACACCTGCACTAACCCTCCTGATGCTGAAAAGGATAAGGCCACTCTGGATACCAAAGAAAATGTAAGGCTAAGAGCTCTTAGCCCACAGGTATGCATCATGGACTTTGAGCCTGTTCAGTTCAATACATACAAGCAGCTGTTTGAAAGGGAAATGCAGGGGTGTTACTTCCATTTCTGTCAAGCAGTTGCTTGAAATGTGCAAGCCAACACTTAACTAAGTTGTTTGAGCTGCAGGGATCCCTCAGACACCTGAAAATTTGTTCTGGAACAATTCAGTGCCTTGGATTTTTAAATCTATAGACATTACACAGGGATAAAAAATTATCTCTAGGGATCCCTGCATAGTTAAGCACACAGAGTTCAGACTTATTCTGGGGTATTTTGAGCCCCAGTGGATTGGCAAGGTTTTCACTCAAAGGCAATTCAAGGCAAGAGAAAAAGACTCCAGGAATGTAGATTAAACTTCAGTTAATGAGGAGCTTCAGACCACTTCTACTATTGAGGCCTATCATAGGTACCCCAAGTCTTAAATTGGGCTTCATTATATAGTTTTGTAACTTCCTCCTCCTCCTCCAGCATGAGCAGTAGAAAGCTATCTCCAAGCATTGGGATCTTGCTACCTGTGTTCCCCACCAAGCCTTCCACAAAGTATTCCTTATTCACCAAGGCCATCCAGGACGCAACCAAGGTCAAGTACAAGTCCTCTTATTGTAAGCAGCAGCTTGAACATGCCAAAATGAAGAAGGGTAAAATCCTGAAGAATAAAAATTTCCTGCTTTACTTCTATATTTTTACTTTTAAATCTTTTCTTTTCAGTTTTATTTTTTATATTTTTAAATGTTTTTAGATAGTGCTAATATTTTTAAGTATACATGGTGAGTCTCAGATGAATAACTTTGGTTGAAAGTGAATGAAATGTCTTGTTTTACGCTAATTTACTAGTAACACATAAGATATTTACAGTTGTGCCATTATTAAGTATAAAAAATATTATTTTCTCTGATCTTTTGTTATTCTTATATTTTTTCTTTTCTATAATTTTGCTTTGTTATAATTCAATTTTTCATGGTAATAAAACTATATTTATATTAAAGAGTGCAAATTACATAGTAAAATGAGAAATAATTGCTTATTTCTATATACTCTTATTATATAAGGTATGTTTTATTGCATGTTCAAGCTCTCAGGGTCACTTTAGTCTAATAAAGTTTTATAGTTTTTATATTAGAATTCTTTATTGCATTAAATACCATTATACAAAAGAGTATCAACTTCCAGGAGTCAATCAGGAAAAAACCTAATTAACAGTTCACTTAATAGTTGACTACCAGGGAGTTAATTTCACCACATTCATTTTTAAAATTAGAGATCATCTTTAATTTACAACCCTTATTTTATGGTCTTGTAGGAAGCAGCTTGCTAGAAGGCATTAATTTTCTGTCTTGTTTCAAGAAAATCATATCTCAGCTTGGTCAACTATGAAGTACCTCAACATTTTCTTTGCATTACTTGAGCCTGTCTTTTTTATGAGAGCAACTGCTCCAACAATTTTGATAAATGAAATTCCTCTCTTTATGTATTTTAATATATTAGTAGATATTGATAAGGAGCAACTTGTGGGGAAACTTCAAATATAGATTTAAGAAGAAGAGAAGTACATTTCATTGGATAATACTTTAGACTTATATAGCTTGCACTGTGGCGGGACTTAAGTTAGATTAAAGATAAGGGAGGCCATGTGTGGGTTGGATTTGAGTTTCTAGATACCTGGACAAGTCATGTGATATTGTTTTGTTACTGTTTCTAGAATATTGAACTGAATTATGGATTGGCACCAAACCAGGAAATGACTGGATGTTAAGTATGCTGGCTACAGCCAGAATGTCAGTACATCCAGCTCCTTGACACACCCCTCCCTTAAGGGGTTACTCTGGTACATCAGAAGGGTACTTTGTCTTGACAGCTGCCGCCTGATGTTCCTGGAGTTGTTTGATAGTGGGTACTAGCCAAGTTGAGTGTTCCCCTTTGCTGAGGGAGGCAGGATCTGTGGTACTTTTTGATGATGGGGTCTTTGGCACCTTGGAACTTGACTAGGTAGGTGTTTCTGTCTGATCTATATTTTACAATCCTTCCCAGTCCTCTGTGTACTAAATCCAGCTTCTTTCTGTTTCCAGCAAGGATCCAAACAGGGGATTTGACTGGGAGTGGTTCCTCTGCAGGGGTCACCTTTTGTGCTTTTAGTCTCTTGTTTTCTGCTATCTTAGCTTTGAGGTGTATGTGTTGTAGCTCTGGGGCCTGTTCTAATGTAGGAGGTCTCTATGGGGGAATCTTTACATATGGTTGGTTATTGCGGGTGACTATCTCTGGTTTTTACCCATATCTTAGTTCAAATAGTGAGTAGCCTGTCCCTTAGTTGGTGCAGACCTGGGATACTAATAATGCATGTTTCACGTATAGTGGCCATATGCCTTTGGCTTTGCCATGCATTATTTTCTCAAGGGTTCTGATGAGGCTTCTGTTTAGGCATTCAACTCTGCTGTTGGCTTGTGGCCTGTAAGGCAAGGTTGTGGAATGTTTTATATTCTTTAGTTTTAAGTTATTGTTCACTACATGTCCTGACATTTCTGTGGCTCCATCATTGATGATGTATTATGGGTTCCGTAGTCAGCTATTATTGACTTGTTGATGAAGTGGTTGATTGTTTCTGCTTTGTGGTCCTTGGTTGCCCAGCAGATATGCCAACATGTTGCAAAGTTGATGGCTACAATTAAGAAGCGTTGATTTGCTTTAGCTTCTGGGGAAGGTCATACTACGTCCAGAACCTATACCTTAAATGGTTCCTAGTCAGGTACTGGGTTAACTGCAGGTTGTGGTGCTTTGGTGGTTAGTGTTTTTCATATACTGTGCACTTCTTTAGGACACCAATGATGTCTTTTTTAGGCTAGGTCATCATAACATTTCCTTTAGTGTTAGGTATAGGTTATTGGCTTTTGTGTGCCCCAATAGGCAGTGATGCAGGAAGATGTTATCAACCCTTTGTGCCAGAGTAATGTAGGGGATGTGTTTGTCTTCAATGATACAGTATAATGTACCATTTGACACATGAAGCGCTTCTCATTTCTTACTGGTCTGTCATGAGTTAGCTGATGTGTTGAGTGGTCTTTTCCTTTGATTTTATACTCAGTGTTATATAGGTTTGACCAATATGGATTCAGGTGATAGGGGTGATCCTCTCTTGGATGCCATAGCCTATAGAGATCATAAGCTGTGACCAGCTCTGCCCCTTTTTGTACTGGATGTCCAGATTAAGCTGCTCAAGCAGGACATCCATCTGTCAAGTTAGCGTGCAAATGTGTTCTGTATTTGAAGTATAGTAAAGATTTATGGTCAGTTAGTACTCAGACGTGTAAATGTCCTTCTAGATAACATCTCCATTTCTTGCATGCGTGATATATTGCTAGCAATTCCTTGTTGTTTATTGGGTACCTCTGCTCAGTGTTAGTTAGTTTTCTATTTTCATAACATACTGGCAGGAAGTCTTGCTGCCCTGGCTGGTGGATGCGCAGGACTGCGCCAATGGCGGTATCACTGGCATCTGACTTGAGCTTGTAGCACCTGTTATTGTTAGGGTATTGCAAGATTGGGGCTTCAATCAGAGCTTGTTTAAGTAGTTGGAAATCTTTGTCACATTCTGTTGTCCAGATGAATTTCTTTTTGGCATTACCCTTGGTTAAGTCATTGATTGGTGTGATTAGTTTTCCGCAGTCTTTGATGTGTTTTCTTAGATAAGCTACCATTCCAAGAAAGCCTCTAACTTGTTTAATGAAGGTGGGGCGTTAATGTTATTTATGGATTTGATTTTATCTGGATCTTCTTTAATGCCACCTTCAGAGACAATGTGGCCTAAGAAAAAGAGTTCATTTTCCATAAATTGGCACCTGCTAGGCTTTGCATAGATTTTGTGCTTTGTAAGCCAATTAAGTGTCTTGCAGAAACGCGTGAGGTGTTCCTCCTTGTTTTTTTTAGAATATAATGATATTGTTGAGATAGCATATGTATTTGAGAGGCCATTCAGCACTTGCTTCATCATGGTGACAAACGTTTCAGGAGCGTTGGTCATCCCAAAGTTCATTACCCTACACTCAAAGGATCCAAATTGCGTACAGAACACAGTCTTTGGTATGTCCTTTTCTTTTTCCTCTACTTGGTTGTATCCTGAGGTGAGGTCAATTTTAGAGAAAAAGTTGGCACCAGGGAGTCTTGAAAAAAAGACCTCTATAAGTGGAAGGGGATATTTATTTTTCACTGTGCTTACATTGAGAGCTTTGTAGTCTATTACTAGACAGAGTGAGACTTTAGTTTTCTTTACAAAGAACACTGCTGCCCCCACAGGATTCTGATGGGCAAATAAAGCCTTTAGCTAGGTTATCCTCAATGTGATTTTTGAGGGTTTTTGTCTCCATGGGACAGAGTCTGTAGAGGGGTGTAGGTTTAGGTATGGCCTTGCCTAGGTCAATGCCATGTTTGACCTCCCGTTCAGTGGTAGCTCTGTTAGCTCTTCCTTAAATACATGGGTGTATTCATTTATGAGTGCTTCAAGCTCTGGGATTGAATTTTGGTTGTTTGCATGTTATTGAATTTAGTGTACCTCATTATGTGAAGGGTACTGTCTTTGGTTAGACATTCTGAGCAGTCTTGGTTTATGACCTGGACAAATACTGTGTCTCTTAGTATGAGGTTGTTGGGTTCTTTGATAATACTAAAATTGACTCTGTTGTGTTTTATGGTCATGGTTTTGTTTTTTGACAAATGCTGGGGTTCACTCAGGTGAACCAATCCATGCCTGCTACAATGTTGTAGTTTAAGTTGTTCATGACAGTCCTTTGATGTATGTTTGTATGCCTTGGAGGAAAATTCTGAAGGGAGTTGTTTCACCTTTGAGTAGAACTTTTGATTTGTCTGCCATTCTGACATAGTTGAAGTTGGATTTGACAACTGGTATTTTGTACTTGGTTGCAAATGGTTTGCTTACCATGGCGTGTTGTGCACCAGAGTCAGATAAAATTTTGGGTGCATATGATTTATAAGTTCATGAGTAGATAAGAAGCTGCAAGCAATCTTTAATTTCTACCTTCATAAAGATAGAAGCTTGAGGGACATGTGGAATACAAGCAGCAAAGTTTGTGCCTTTTTATATTTTCTTGTCAATTTGAGGGGAGACAGGGGCACGTAAACCTGTTCCCCCTTCTTTTTTCCCTGTTCCTCTGTTTTGAGACCTTTTAGGTCAGAGAATGTGGAGTCATATTAATAGCAGGATGCTGTTTCAGCATTTTTTACTTTGGCAGTGTCCTCTTTCTTGGGACAAAAGTGATTTTTGCTCTGGCTGCAATTGCCATTGTTTTGACTGGAGTTTTCATTGTTGTTGTTGATGTTTTGGCGCTTGTTATCATTAGAACTATCTATGTCATTGCTATTGGAGGAGAGGTTGCTGTAGTGTGCATCATATTCCATATTTGTGTTTTGTTCTGTATGCTTGGCTTCTGTAATGAGTGTGGGCATGGAGGTGTTAGCCTCTGGGCATATGTGGGTAGCAATTGAGGGTTTCATTCTGTTGATGAATGAGGCTCTTGTGTGCACATTATCAGCTTGAGCTGGGTTTTGGAACTTGCAATGTATCTCTTCAAATTCATTGACGTAAGATGTGACAGTGATCTTCTGAGGAAGATTGCTGAGCTGTATTGCAATGCCTTGGATGGATCAGTGATGCAGAAATTGTGGGTGATGTCAGTTTTTAACTATTTCCAGTTGTCAAGCTGGTTGTCATTTTTTGAGCCAACCCATGTAGCAAATCATTTATTTGTGGTCTTGTAAAGATTATTACTGGCTTCCTGGACCCACTTTTCATGGGGGATCCAGCTGGCACAGAGTTTAGTGCCTGATTGATATAGCCAGTGGATGATGTTTTTCTTTCTTTTACCAAATAACTTGTTAATACCAATGTATTTGGTGTTGGTAACTTTTATTGTGATAGGCAGTTATGTGTTTGTTTGTGGTTGGAGAGAGCAACTGTATTGAATTATCTTGTCACATGCTTTAGGCATGACCAGTCCTTTGAATATGGTGCATCCACTAGGTATATCTTTGTCAATATTGTTGGCGCAGAAGTACAGTTTCCAGGTATCCTAAGATGTAGCCTCATTTAGTATAGAAGCAAAGATGGGCCAGTTCTGTTCTGTTCAGTCATTTTTTCTTTCAGGGTGTGGTAAAAAACTGTAGCTTCTACCAGTGATGAGAAGAAACTTGTGGGAAAGCTTTGAATATAGATTTACAAAGAATAAAAGTATATTTTATTGGATAATACTTTAGACTTATATAGCTTGCGCTGTGGCAGGGACTATAGTTGGATAAAAGATAAGGGAGGTCATGTGCAGGTTGGATTTTAGTTGATAGATACTTGTACAAGTCATGCAATATTAGCTTGTTGCCATTTCTGGAATATTGAAATGAATATTGGATTGACACCAAACTGGGCAATGTATGGATGTTATGTATATTGGCAACAGCCAGAATACCAGTACATCCAGCTCCTCGACAAGAGCTTGTTTTTATTTCTTATTAATCTTCTCCCTTTTCTCACAGAAATCATAGATAGATTCCATATGATTGAAACCATATCTTCAAATTGGTAAAAGATTATTAGGTACAGACCTCATGTACCTCTTATCTCTCCTTTTATGCACACTTTCTGAACCCAATTGAGGAGGTCTTTGGGTGGCTCAGCAGAGTTGTCAAGAATAGCACTCCATATAGGCCAAAGGTCCTATTTAATTTGCTATGTGTGGAGTCATACAATTAGCCAGCCAATACAGTGGGCAAATTATATTTCCACTTTAATTCCTTTATTAATATGTGTCTTTTTATAGTGTATTTGAATCAATTCAACATACAAATTAAAAAATTTAATTAATGAATTTTTTTATTTTTATTCTTATTGATTTTCAAAAAAACCTTTTGTATAAGGAATGAACTAAAATAAAATTAAAACATGCAGAATTTTTTAATATAAATTATAAAGTGATATTTTTATGCTTATTTACATCAAATATATGAAATTAATCTACAGCCAATATAATTAAATAAAAAATCAGATTTAAAAGAAATAAAAAGGACTTTATTGAATAAAAACTTAATAAACAGGTATTTTATTATGGGCTTTATTTCAATATTAATATTAATTGATTGAAAGAAAAGAAAAGAAAAGTCTACTAGATATCCCAGTAAATTCCTGTAACCACAGCCAGGCTGATTATTACCTCCAGCATCTTAGAGACTCTTCTGTTTATGAGGGGGAGGTGCACAAACCTATTTACCAGGAATAGCTTCTTGGTTGACATCAAACCCCCATAGATCCCAGACTTGCATAGTGGTGTTCAGGATGAGTTTCTCAATTTAGTATTATTCATCTGGTACTTTTTCCTTCTAAAAGGTGCCTTAACTTGACAATGATAGACACAAATCCCTTCTAATCATTCATGTTCTTTTCAGTCCTAATGTAAAATAGCCACCCCAAGTATACAATCATAAGAAGCCTCTGAACATAATAATCCAAAAAGAACTCATAGAGCTTTTTTTACACAGGTTGAATCATTTTTTAAGATTTATGGCCAAGTAAGAAATCATTTTATGAGGAACTGCATTTTTTCTTCAGCCCATGATGTACCAAAGTTTTTAAAAATCTTCCCACTAATTTATAAAAGAGCATACACCTTAGGAAACTACATTAATTCCAAATTCAAGTTCTTACTATTAGAATATTGTATTAGGGCCTGTTATTTAACCTGCATCTGCTCTACCCCTGTCTGAGGTCACTAATTGTGTTGTGTGGGAGTACATTGATTTTGATCCACATAAAAGCCACCATTGTACCCCTGATTCCAGAAGGCACTAAAATGTCTCCACAAGGGACCAAATTAGCCTTCATGTAATTCAAGATAAACAGGGCTATGGATTTTCTGATGGTTAATATATTACCAGTTCATCAAGAAATATTGTTTAATTTCTGCCTGAAAAAGCCATCTTATTATTATCACTATCCCTGCAATGCACCTGCTTACCAAAAATGAGTGAAGATCCATATAATGTCCAGAACACATAACAAATCAGTTGATTCTTTATCTACTGTAAATTTAATCTAACAATAAATCTGGTATTGTTAATATAGTTGAAAAAGAATTAACTTGGTTTAATCCTTCCCCAACAAAAGCTTTTATTAACTGGGAAAGAGTTTTATCTTTGAGACAATATGAATTTCCTTTAAGCCCAAATAACACAGCACAGAGTCTACTATATGATTTCTTATATTAATAGAACATTCTCCTTCACTCAGGAGCCATGAATGAATTTAAATTCTTGTTTATGCAATTGATAACTTTTTTAGTAGTTTAAAAATCTCTTCACCATTCAGAGACCCACTTGAGAGGAAATATACTTCTAATCTTGTGAGCCAGGGCAACAAAATTCAGTCCAGCTACTATAGAACCTATTGGCACTATTAGCATTGCAAGACATCCAAACTGGCCTAGGAAGACAAATCTCCCCATCAGGGAATTTAATATTCCTAGGAGGTAATACCCAACTAGGTATACAAGGAGATAGAATAATATATTTGTAAAACCCAAGGAGATGTGTGCTTCTGGAGTAAAAGATGGTGCATGTTTATGGTAAACTTTTGTCCCCAATGCCCTGAAGGGTATTTGAACCATCTGTGGACCAGGGTCTTGTCAGTGTGGGCGTCATCAGGTGGGGAACTTGCCCAATTGGTGATTTAAGCGGGGCTCTCCAGGGCTAGAGTACACCAAGAAATTAAAATTAACAACCAAAATAGAAAAAATCTCCTTCATGGTTTAAGGTATCATCAAAGATAATTTGTGGCAAAGGAAGGAATAAAGCTACAAAAAGGGTAAATTTTTTGTTGCTAGATTAACTAAAAATGGTGAAGTTGAGCTCACTTAAATACTTAAGTGGTCACTCAAAACACTTAAGATGATAATTGAGAAGAAGAGAAAGTGAGTAAAAGTTTCTTCAGGTTTATGATCAGATAGAGGTTCTTTACTAACCATTGTTGAAGGTGAACCCCAATAATAGGGAAGAAAGAGCAGAAGAAGAGGCCCAGAAAACATGACAGAGGTTGTAGCATCAATAACCAGTGGTTCTGATCATTAATAGTGATAGGAGTGTTACAGGGCATATCCTGGTATAATTGAAGCAGGTTTGAGAGCAGCCCTGGAAGCCAATCATTGTTTTAGCAGTAATTGGCGTCTTCATTGATTATATTAACTTTTTTGAATGCAAGAGCA
Organism: Entomophthora muscae; assembly: GCA_014839935.2. Classification (NCBI taxonomy): domain Eukaryota; kingdom Fungi; phylum Entomophthoromycota; class Entomophthoromycetes; order Entomophthorales; family Entomophthoraceae; genus Entomophthora; species Entomophthora muscae. The sequence continues at coordinate 130,669 of QTSX02004468.1, read as the reverse complement.
AAAGCAGATTGAATGGCTTTAACATTAAAAGTTAGTTCAACTTTAAAACTTGACATTAAGTTTAAACTGGTACAATCTATAGGGACCCAGGTTCAATCCCCGTGTTGAACCAACCATAATATAACAATAATATCAGATATCTTTACTATTACTTTTTTATATTTGTTATGTCTACTGATACCTAATTGATTCAGGGAGTAAGGGATAAAATCCCTGACATCACCACATCAAGAGGTTGTCTCACAAAAGTTGACCTAAAGATGTTTATCATTCTCAAACACCCTTGCCTACTTGGAGGGCAATGGCTCAGAAAAGCTACTATACTTGTTTAAGAAAGTTATTGAGCTTTATTATGTCTTTGGTAATGCCACTCAATATTATATTGTTACAATTAGTAAGTATATTGATAAAATTCCAATGCTAAACCACTATAAAATATCATTTTTAACATTACTTGGGAAATTTTAAAATATGATATATGGTAGGTTTAAAACTAGTTTATATAAACATAAATAAAAATAAGAACAAATTAGTTCAGTCATAAACAATTTCAAATTTTTAGATATAAATAGGAGCTAATTCTATGGTAAATGTGTGCATATTGGCAAAAATATACAGAAGAACAAAAAAGATATAAATCAAGAAAAATAAAGGATGGCTCAACAAGAAATATACCAAGCACTAGAAAAAATTGATTTCAGTCACTCAAAAAGCTACTAAGTTTACTATGAGTTTAAGAACAAAATAAACTCAGTCACTAAATTGAAGATCTTAATCCAACAATAAAACCCCATAGCAAATAAAACAGATAAAAAATATCAAATATAAAAACAATCATTGAATGTATAATACTTTTATTATTATATCCTAATTAAGGGTGCAATACACCATCTAGAAATACACCATCTAAAAAGATTTTTGTAATAGAGTCAGGATTTACATCAGCAAAATTAAAAAAGTTATAAAAAATTATTAAATAGTTAATTTTTAAATATCATTTTCTAACACAGCATCTGTCAGAACTTTTGGTTCTGCTATCAGACCTTGTGGTCTGGTTAAGATTTGCTTTATTGAGTAATTGTGTGATCTTGGTCATTATGTTGATAGAAATGCTTTTATGGCAACAAGCGTTAACTGCAACATCTGTGGATTCCTTGGCAAGGCAAAAGCTGGCAATGTCCAAGGGAGGCAACTAACAAGCGGCTTTCTAACTGACGGCTTACTAAGGTTTTCAAGAACTGACTAAGGTCTTAAAACTAGTATTTCTTCTTCTATTGTGAAAACTTTCTACAGTAGGATCTTCTTAAATTTGTCTGCCTTATATTAGTCCAATGGAAGGACTTTTATAGATCTTGCACCTCTTGCCAGGATAACATCATCTGGCGCTTCATTTTCTTACTTGGTTAGTCTTTCTATCCCCAGACTGCCAGCATCAACCCCCAGAGTCAGGCATCCATGCAATGGCATGGGATTCAATGTAATAGTACCCTGCGCTGAGTACTTGTTGCCATAGAGTCCTTCATAATCTAAAGCCTGCCAGCAGCGGCAGCACTAATTAATGACTCTATTTTTAGCGCATAGTTTGTTGGTTCACCAAGTGACTTTTCTAGAAGGAATTTGCAGTAGCACAGCCAGGTTTCCAGTGCAAATCAATCACAATCCTTTCTAGTCCTTCAAGAAACCCATTATCTTCTCAGTACTTTGTTATGAGGCCTAATCTACTGCTAACCTGGCAGTTTGCTAGAGTATTTTGGTATAGCTCTAGCCAATTGGGAATACAGTCATAATCTCATGTCTAAGATATTACTGGTTGTTCTTGTGATAGTTGATCCAAATTTGCTTTTTTGAAGGCTTCTTAGATCAAATTATTCCTGCTAGTACTATATCAGAAGCTTCTATAATTAATGGCTTGGCAGGATTCCAAGATTAACCAAGGTAGAACAAAGACAATATATATTCCTGACATAGGGTATTTATTAAGTGATTTTATGCTAAAAAACTTGTTTGGATAACACTCATTTTAATTTAATTTGTAATAGCATTTTCTAGATGCAGTTTTTTGAAATTCTTTCAGGATTTTGGGATATTGACTAATTAACATATTCAACCAATTATTTCAGGCCAGCTGTCAATAACTCTTTGGAATAGTTTCAGCAGAATAATACAGGCTGTGGGCTGCAGGATCAATAAATCAATGACCAAATCATATCCTGTAATTAACAAATTCATGCATTGCAATTAATTAATGGAATATTTAATTACTGCTCATTAATTAGTCCACCTCAACAATCACCTCAAACATGATTCTTATAGTAATTACTATTCTAATCTTTAATTATATCCTAGACAAGGGCCATTACATGAGTTGTCATTTGAAACAATTCTAGAAAAGTCCAAAATGAACTGGGCCTTCAGGTCAAACACTCTAAGGTAAAAAGGATTTGAGCCTATTGTATTAAAGTAGCTCTGATTAAGTGAAACAATCAACTCTATGAACTAGTAGCCAACCACTGTCTAGATAGCCCTGGAAGTGGCCCAGGTAGACAGAAAAGATACCAATCTGTGAAAGATATCAAGCAAGCTTCCATCAAAACCACCCCAAAATATCTGGCCCTCCTGCTGTTTCAACCTAATGCTACTTCAGTCTCTTCTAGTGTTATGAGCTAACTTGGATAGCATGTGTGCAGGTGGGCTGCCTTAAAGCCAGTCCATTAGAATATAAGACTGATGATTCCTTACTGACTTGATGATTGATCCAAGCCTTATTTTTTTAATGTGATCCTCTCTTAGGCTTTAAGTGGAGAGCAAAAGACAATACTATTGTCTTACAGTATAATTATCTATAGTAACATATAGAGTCAACTATGAACCTATACCCAGAAGTAGGAAGAACTGTCCCAAATCCTCCAGGCCTTGGGCCTTGTCAGACTTGCTACTTCTGATTACAAAAAAATATTCTGGGCCCAAGATTACGCCAAAATCACATGTTATCTGTACATTCCTAATGTTAGATGACTTATGGTGTCATCTGGTGGATGATAAAATACCACAGTCTGCAGATTTTCTGACAACCTAAAATACCCCATCATAAAAAACGCCATCTAGAAAGCTGAAATCTGGAATCCATTTATTATTATCCTTTTTGTGGTAAATATGAGCCTTCCCCTTATTGACTGGGAATAAAGTATGGTATTGATTTAAGACCCCACATAATAAAACAACTCAAATTAACACCACTTTGATGGTACCATCTCCCTATAAAATAGCCATTAAAAAACCACTTATAATATACAGGTTTTATTTCTTATCCTAGAAGGATCTGTAATATTTGGGTTTCAACTTTAAAATGTTTCATTGATAATTTTATATAAAAGGGTGATTACTCCATTAGATGAAACTGCTATAATCAGGTTAAGGACGGTGTAACTAAGACCACCTCATCACTTGAAGGTTGTCACAACCAGTTTTCCTGCATGGTTAAGGTAAAGAAGCCCAGATTCTTTGTGATTATCAAAAAGCTGAAGATCCTGAATGGCCATGGGCACCAGCTTTACCTCCAGGCCATCAAAAGCAAATCCGTTGTATCCAAGCATGCAGAATAGAAGGTAAAGTTTGCAAATGTTACTAAGGAAGTTTTGACCCATTACATATGAAAAGGCTGCCTTACCTATCTCAAAGGCATTTCCAAGGCACTCAGGGCTCTAGCCTGATAAATTTACCCTTCCATTAAATACTTTACTTCCAAATACTTACTTTTTAATTTATTTTTAGTATATAAATGCAAACATAGGGGAAATTTTCAATAAGGAAATATCACAGTTTTGGGGTGTATTGACTTTGGAGCTTTGTGAACTATAGTTGATACTAGCTGATTACACATTATTAAGCAGGTTTGAAATTTTTGGATTATTTTGAGTCTAGCCATATGTTTTTCTTTTTTTTAAATTTATTTGGGCTTTTATTAATTTTTAAGTTATCCAGCACAGCTTAGCCAGAAATTTTAAATAGGGCTTCTGGATGGCGTTTTCTAGATGGTGTTTTAGAACATATTTTCTAGATGGTGTCTTTCTAGATGGTGTTTTCTAGATAGCCTCTTTCTATATTGTTTATCCCACCTACTTAAAATACAGTAATTTTCAAACCTATTGAGATAAATAAATCAACTCAGTCTAAAAAAAATCAAGGAATTTATATGAAATTACAATAGATTTAGATCCGCTTTGATTTCTCTTTCAGACTGAGTTGTTTTATTTATCTCAAAAATTTAAAATTACTGTGTATAATCTAGCTCATAAAATTTAAATAAATACTCTGAATGTAATTTTTAGATTAAAATTATCAAATAAATCAAACATATCAATATTAATGGCTAAAAGCCCACATTTATGGCCAAAAAGATAAATTTATAAATTTATAACCTTATGTAAAGCTGATGGTAGAACTATAAGCTTTTATGCTACTGTATGTGAAATATAAAAATTAAAAAAAATAAACTTTATTTCTATACTTATTCAATTTTGTTTTTATTTCTAAAAAAATGAATGTATCACAACAACAGAGTCAAGGAGCTGAAGGAGTACACTGTGGATCTGGACGCCCTTATGGTTTAAATAACAGAGTGGCTGTAGTCCAGGAAGTGAAAGGTGGGAGTAGCTCTGAGCCAGGGAGTAAAACCCAAGCCACACAGTAGCAGCAATAAAACTAGGTCACTCAGACTGGCAGAAAAGGTAGTATTAAACCCAGAGTTTCCAAGCTGTCCAGGAAGGCCATCAAGGTGCAACCATCAAAACAGTGAGCACTATCACACTGAGATAGTGTCCTTGGTAAACAATCCTGTGTACCACCAAGTTGTTACTCCCAATAGTTGTATACAGAGCGTAAATCATGTTATGGATATGTGACTGTATAACAGTCACTTGAATATTTAGTCAAATAAATATACTGATGCACTTATATGAAGTTGTTATATTTTTATTATAGATTTTGTATAGATATGTTTATGGGTTTTTTGGAAAAAGATTCTTAGATAAACTTACTATCTATATGAAATAAATAATAAAGTTATGGTTATTAGTTAGGCTGTACTAACTAACAGGATTAATTCAAGATTAGCAAGTCAATCTTGGAGACTAGGTGTCTCATAAGCAAATTAATTAACCGTGAAGATTAATTATATATACAACCAGAAAAATAATTAATGAGGATTTAATCATAATGTTTTAGTGTTCTTGACTGTGTCAAGAAGATTGGTTAAGGATAACTAAATTTAAACCCCCAAATTATGGTTTAAAGGTGTAATTTTAGAAAATTTAATGAGTTTTAATAGCAGAAATCAATTAGCAGGAAAAATGCTAAATGCAGACAATGATATCAAGGCATTTAGAAGTGATCAGCTTGTTCCCAGTTGGACCAATGAATCCTTGGATCAGAAATACTTACATTCCACAGGGGGTTTGGCTCTAGAAGCTTGGAATGCTTCAAGCCAAAAAAATACATTTCAACAAAATGAATCAGGTGATTCTGGAATGTATTAGGGTACATTCTTATAGGTTAAGAGTGTGAAGATCTCCCAGAAAAGATTCTTAATTGAATGATACTGTTATGTCATAGAACACATGGTATGAGTCCATGTGGAAACTGGAACTGTAGGTGTTTTCAGTAAATATGCCTTGTATGGTATATAAATGAAAACAAATATATCAAATAAAAATAATCAAGTTAAAATCCAACACTTTCCTCTCACCTTTCTTTTTAATTTTATGGCTTCTCAACTATCTTTTGAAAAAGCAAAGTTTGGTTTATTAAGAGTGAAGACTGCTGCCTCTCAGAAAATGGTTCCCAAGAAATCCCTGGAGGACACGTGGAAGGACCTTGAAGTGGTAAAGACATTTCCAAGATAATCACTAGTTGAGGTAAAGGACAAAAAAAGGAACTATACTCTGAATACTTTGCAAGAGAAGTAACACCTGCATAAGGCAACAGAATCTACGCCTGAGATTCATGGAACTTGTTATTAGGATTTGATGAAATCCTCCAGCAAATGAAGAATGCTGCTAGCAGGGAAATCAAGGGACTTAAATTTTGGGAGGAGAAAAGTGTGGAGATCCTAACCAAATGGCAAAAGAAGAATAAATACCTAAATCAAAAGATTGCATCCTTGGAAACAAAGCTCACCAAAGCTTTATAGCAGGAGAGTTCAAGTAAAAAGAGTATAAATAAGAATTACTACAGTAAATATGACTGAAAGAGCCTTGATCCAGCACAAGATATCACATATGTGCCTTACAAGAGTGACAATGAAGTGCAAGACAATGAAAAAAGCCACAGTATTATCAAACTGTGAATGAGCAGAATTGCTAAAAAAGAATCCTTTTTTATAGCCAGGTGCCTATGTTGTGTGTCTTGATAGAGCCCAATGAGTTGTTGCCTGCCACCAAAAAACCAAAGAACACAGTGATCCTAAACTCCACCTGTGAAACCCTCATTAAACTTATCAAGGAAACTTGGGACTACAAAAAAGTGCTGAAACATTGGTGTGTTGATAAAATCAGCAGAATTCTCCTTCTGGAGAAACCCAAACTCAAGTCTGCCATCCTTAATAAGGATCACATCTGAGTAATAAACCAGTGGATTGCCCTAACTTGCCATTTGAACTGGTAAATATACAGGCCATGATCTAATCTATTTTCAGGATTGAGACCTCAATTCCATTTTACTATCATGTGGCCAGAATATTGGGATTCTTCTGAAAAAATTTGGGGTATCTCTGTACAACCAGAATAGCCCAATGAACATCAAGAACTGTCATAAATACACTGAGACTGAGACAGAAATCACATGATAATAAGAAGCTGTCTCTATGTGGTGGGGAACCACTCACCAAATCCACATAGAGTTAATGATTAACCACCAACGTAGCTTAAATACTGTTTTGTGAAATTTCCAAATGAGATACTAGGGTTAAGTAAAATAATTAAACCCAACCAAAAAAGCCCTAGATAAATGGCCTATGAGAAAATCAGAGTGTATTCAGAATAAAATTCAGGACATTGGGATAGCACATGAGTTTCAGCTTTGACAGGAGTAGGAACAGCTCCAAGATTGACAGGCTAAAATTAGCATTTAGCAGCAACAACAACAAAGTACCAACAGCAGGCCCCAATCTTCCCGTAATAATCCAGCTAAGGATTAAATTTTAGGGAATGTAGCGCAACAATCCAATTACAGGATGAATTATAAAAGTAAAGTTTAGACCAGGGAATATGTTATTTTTTATTGAGTAAATTGTGGGAGGACTCAACTTTTAAGAGTTGAAACAATAAAAATTATTCAATACATATCAAAAATTCACTAAGCAATACCACCTGGATCCTGGGATCCTATTCCTTCCACATCAACAAGTGAGTATCTAGTCCAGGTTGAAAAGAACCCTTAAGTGACCAACTTCTGACAACCATGCTGATTAAAAAGTTCATATCTGGTGACCCTGAAGTACATCAATTTATCAACGTCAACTTACAGGGAGAATTGAATTTGACTGGCAAACTGGAGCAGCTGTAACCCATTTCCAAATAATTGTTTGATTCAAATCTGTTAAATCAGTCAGTTTTGTTAAAGGTTTTCAGGCTTTCTGTGCTTTTCTACTTGGCCAAATAATCCCCAGAATTATGTAACTTACTGTGACAGAGATATACACCAAACTAAATGATAAGGGCATATTAAAATTCTACTATATTGATGACTTGTCCTTTACATCTTCCATGTAAAATGCTTACAAATATGTGCCAAAAGATTCCAAAGATGGTGTATCCCAGTGTGCATCTGTTTGTGCTGTGGCTTATTCTATGGTGGCCCTTCTTAGCGCCCTTGGTATTGAGCTGTACCATATTATCAAGGGTTCTCACAGTAGTGAGACCTTTATTGTGTTTCTCTGATTGGGTTGAGAGAGCCTCATGCTTACTAGCTTGGAGTTTACCAAAATAGTTGTTTTTGATAATATTGAGCTCCACAAAGTGGAAGATATTCTTGATAAATCCCCAATAATTGAGACAGGAGTAAAAATTGGCTGACATCTATTGGCTACAGGGCCTATATGCCTCTTATTTTTTCCTGCCAATTCTACATTCTTGAACCAAATAAAGGAGTTCTTTGGTTGGCTCAAGCAAGTTTTCAAGTGAGTCATCCCAGCTGGGCCCAAAGCCTTATTTGATTTGCTGCAGGTTGTAGTCCATACCCTTCTCACAAAGACTGTGGCAAATTCTATGATCACGTGATTTGTTTCTCTCTGTGTGCCTCTCCAAGCAGCCAATCAATTAAAGGGTTATCAATTCTGAATATTTTTTGTATTTTAATTTGCAATATTTTCTTTAAAACTTTTATCAACATGCTTTCTGTAATTTGCTTGATATACTTCCAAGTATAATAAATATTAACAAAGCAAATAAAGATCAATGAGTGAAACATTTAATATTTCAATATATATTTATTTGTTTAGATGAATGTTTAAAAATATATTAGATTTTAATGAAAAAATATATAATTATTATGGTATTTTAATAGGATTGAATGAGATTTATTGAGGATTTGATTTTGTAAATTTCAAGGACCTGTTTTTGAATTGAATTGGAAATTTCTATGGCTAAGGTGTAGGTTGACACATCTCCCTGAATATATAGCTTGCAGCAACTTGAATGCAGCAATACTTCAATACAATTAGACAGGTTTTTTTGGTGGAGCTGACATTACATAGGTGGCGGCAAGAATAACTGTGTCCTGAATTGTGTGCTTGATTGAGCTGTACCCAAACACAATCCTTTTTCCATCTAGTAAATGTGCAATTTATCCAGCTTAATTATTATGTCAAATGTGTTACAAGCCTCTGCTTTAATCCTCATCATTATAACAATACCTAGGTAAACAATTAGGTGAAGTCCCTGCCCCACAAACAGGGCCAAAAACCAAAATTTATTATATATAGTACTTATTTTATTTTTAGGGAAGTTGTTACAAAGGTTTTCCATGATCAGCGGAATTCCAGTCTTATCAGAGCACCAGGAGGCCCCAAAGTCTCCAAGGATGCTCACAACGTGGGGCAGGACAGCAGAAAAACTGTAGGTAAGGTAGATTATTTTTTATTTAAAAAAATTTGACATACAATATTGATTAATCTGGCAGAAAACAGAAACAGACTTCTTCCTGTCCTCTCTTCATTTTGGGTAAGCTGTGATATGGCATGATGTGACAAAGTCCCAGACAAGGAGGTGTCATAACTGTGCTGTTTTAGCAGATTTACAAGGGGGGAATATTTAGAAACTAGATAATATTTTTTATTGAGAGATGATGATTATATAGTTTGTTGTAAAATATGCAGCCTGGGTGCTGGTTTCTACAAATAGTTAGTCTACTACTTCTTTATCTTAATACTATACCTGTTGTGGTATAGTGACAGCCTGGGTAAGGACAGAAGAATATAAGAAGATAATAAGACAAAAATAGTGTTTATTATGATAGTATCACACTTATATAGTTTGAGGCAGGGAAATTGCCACCAGGGGAAGGGAGGCAGAGGCAGAAGGACTTTCCTAATGGAGGAGAGTGGATTGGCACAGCAGAAAGTCCTGCGCGAGAGAACAACTGGTTTCACGCGGCTTTCCATAAGGAGGCAGATGAAAATAACTTTGTTGTTCTATTATTAACCTCAGAAGTAAAGCCTATGCCTTATGCGCATCTGAAAGATGCTTTGAACACCCGTTTTAGAGGCGTTTTAAATTTCTTTATCCTTAGTAAAATCAGGACGCAATAAAGCAATTGCGCAACTGTTCTGTCGCTTGATTCCTAGATGGACAACTTAATGTCTAATCCATTCAATCTACAACATTTCCCTCCACTGGATTAGCCAACAGGGCCAACAATGGCTTGGCGTCTCTAGGTAGCAGCTATGGTATTGGGGTCAATCACATGTCTTGTTAGGTGGGGGTTTGTTGCCCAATCCTTGGTCATTGGCTTTATGGATCTGTAAGTAACCAGTTGTGTTTCCTGGCTGCCAGTCAGGTGGTAGATCAATTGGTGTGATACAGGAAGAGTCTTGTCAGTCTCCAATAAACACCTTGCTCTTTTTTCTTATTCCTCATACTTTGGTGCAACACTATCACAAACAGGACAACAACCCATGGAATTTTTCAATTAGGCTTTTGTTTTTTTGGGTTGTTGTCCTCATTAGGGCTTACTCTTAGCCATTAGGAGCAGCACGCATATACTGAGCGTGTACTCTAGTGATCAATTGCCCAGAATGGGGCTCCTTAAGGATGTATTAGTTGGGGCCAGTCTTCTGGATAACTTGAACTGGGCCTTGCCAAAGGGAGGCAAGTTTGGATTCACAACCATACCCTCTATTGCTGGAAAAGTAGACTGAGTCTCCTACCAGGTAAGTGGGTAAGGTGGGGCATTTGGATGCAGCTTGTTCTAGGCCTACAACTTTTGTTTTAAGTTTACAGTGTAGGCCTCTAATTGTAAGCAGATAAGAGTTTGAACCAGCTTGTTGAGGTACACCTCTGGGGACACAGCCAGGCTGGGCTTTACCAAGGAATATAGTTAAGGAGGGATTCCTGGTTGCCGGCCATAGAGAAGTTGGAAGGGTGGCTTGCCAGTGGCACAATGATACTCAATGTTATATGTAAAGGTGGCCGCAGGCAGGAAGGTATTCCATTCAGTCTCATGTTGGTGACTGAGCTTCCGGAGTATCTGGACCAGGCTCACATTAGTGCGCTCTACCATGCCATTTGTCTGTGGGTGATAAGGAGTGGATAGTGTCCCACAAATTCCCATCAGTTGGTTGAGGCAGGCGATGATATAACTGGTGAAGTTGGTACCATTGTCTGTCAGCAGAATCTGGGGGCAACCATGTTTGTATATGATATTTGCCAGGATGAACATGGCTGTCACCAGTGTAAATCAATTGGGAATTGCCTTGGCCTCTACCCATTTAGTCAGATGGTCAACAGCCACAATGATGAACTTGTTACGGCTGTTGGTAGCTGGCAGGGGGCCCACTACATCAATGGCTACAGTGTGGAAGGCAAATCTAGGGCGTACAAGTCTGTGTTGAAACTTAGAAAACTTAGGTCTCTCAATTTTGAAGTCATGACAGGTAGCTAGTGTATCTACTACATCAGTGTGCATTCCTTACCAGAAGCAGTTTTGCTGTAGCAGAGCTAACAACTTCTGTATGCCACCATGGCTACTAGTCTTGTGAGCGGCCACCACTGAGTCCATGTGTAGGGATGGGCGTATGTAGGGTAGCCAAGAGTCTCCACAAAGCTCCAGGAGTTGTCCCTTCGAGACCTTGGTATCAAGAGCTAGCTTCTTGAGAGCTCTCTGTATCTCTACTGGCTCCTCCCCCCACAAAGAAGGATCCTCCATAAGCTTGTCATAGAGAATGTCAGCCTTGTGGGATACTAAGGCAACAGTGGGAAGGCAGGAGAGACAGTCAGTATTCTGGTGGGCTTCTCTGGCTTGAAGAATGATTTTGTAGTCATTAGCCTGAAGTTTAATGGCCCAACGCGCCAGACGTCCTTTGGGGTCCTTGAGGGTCTTAAGCCATTGCAAGGAGGCATGGTCTGTTACAACTGTGAAATGTACCCCATGGAGATAGACTCTGAATTTTTGGTAGGAGTATATCACATCCAGACACTCTTATTTGATGACAGTGTAGTTCCTTTGTGAATGTTAAGCATACGCAAGCAGTATCCAACAGGGTGTTCAAGTCCTTGGAGTCCAGTTGGGAGATAACACCCCCAATTGCAGTCAGACTAGCATCTTTATGAACCACAAACGGCTTGGCAAAGTCAGGGTAGACCAGTACAGGGGCTGCAGTCAGTGTTCCCTTGAGAGCATTGAAGCAAGTTTGGCACACTGGGCTCCAGAATAATTCCTTATCAGCTCGTAGAAGCTGAAAAAGGTGGTTTCCCAGAGATGCAAAATTGGGGATGAAGCGGCAGTAGTACCCAATCATCCCCAGGAAGACCTGCACGTCCTGCTTATTGGCTGGGATCTGCATTTTCTCAATGGCTTCCACCTTCAGAGGTACAAGGCAGAGTACATCTTGGCTAATGATGAATCCCAACAACTCAAGGTACTCCTTGAAGAAGTTGCACTTGAGTGGCTTGAGATTGGCTGCAAGTAACCTCTGGAAGACTTCCTCCAAGTGTTGTAGGTGATCCTTAAAGGTTTGGGAAAACACATTGATGTCATCCAGGTAGACCAAGACCCATGAGGGCTTGAGGTCCCCCATCACAGCATCTATAGATCATTGGAAGGTGGATGGGGCATTAGAGAGACCCTGATGCATCATGGTAGGTTGGAACAGCCTTTGGTTGGGAAGGATGGCACACTTCTCTGGGTCATCTTGAGGGAGATCAATCTGCCAGTAGCCAGGTATCAGGTCCATGGCCAAGAAGAACTTGGATGTGGGGACCCAGCAGGCTAGATCTTCTGGCATTCTCACAGTGCAATAATCCAATGTTTTGATTGAGAGGCAAAGTCAACCAGAAGAGGGGCATCAGAAGGCTCTGTTGTAAAGTAACAACAAGTGCCAGGGTCAGGCACAGGCTTTTCAGGAGGGAGAGGAATGGGGGAGAGGAGGGAGGTGAAACCACAAATGCAGCCAAGTATTCCTCCTTGTCCTGACTGCTTAGTAGTTTTTTGAGTGATCCTCATTGTACTCCTCAATTCCAGAATCATCATTGAATGCTTTCCTGATCTGACTATCCTGAGGTTTAGTTGCTTCAGAACCATCAGGAGTGATGAAGGGATTGCTATCAGGTTCCCAAGGAGACTCCAGGGTACCTGCTGAAGGTGCAATGAAGGAGACATCCTCTTCATTGCTTCTGTGACAGTGGTGGTAGTCATGAAAGGGAAATTTAGTAAGGATCTTCTGAGAGGGGAACTATCAGCTTTAGCATTACCATGTAATCCCATTAGAGTATTGGGGGTACTAATTGCTGAGGCATCTTCAAGGTGCTTGCTTAGTTGGTCCTGAAGGGATTCAAGGAGAGCATGTTGAGCATCCAACTCATCTAGCCACTCTTTCTTTTCCTGAAAGGTCAGAACTAATTCCTCTTCTCAGAAACCCCATCTGTCTCTCTTGAGCCTTTATAGTATCCTGAAGAGCAGAGAATCCCATGTTGCAGCTGTTATGGATGTCTTCTGGCTCAGGAGTTTTCTGTTAATGATCATAGAACTCCAGGGCAACATGCTGATTCATCTGGGTGTGTACCAAGGAAGAAAGTACATGTTCTATCTTGCTCATTCATAGAGCCATTCCAGAGTGGGAGTGAACAGCTTCTGATATATTTTGAGCAAGGTTTGGGGGGCCAGAGCAGGGGCCAGAGCAGTTATCTGTTTGAAGGGTTCCAGAATTAAGGGAGATTCCATCAGGAGAACAACCAGAAGAATAAGGAGGAGAATATTGACAGCATACTTCCTTCACCAAGGCAGGCTCCAAGGAGCAGGAGATGCGTTCATGCCAGTTGCTTCAGCCATGGGGTCAGGCTAGATTGGTATCAAGGAGGTAAGGGCTTTTTAAATGGAGTTCATCCAAGAGATCATACTTGACTGGGAGCTGGAAATTTCCAAAAGTTGTTGGCAGTTAGGCAACCACTGGCTTAGTCCTGGTTGACCAATGGAAGAGCCATGGAGTCTATCAGATAGAGAGCCAGAATAAGTGAAGGTTGATCCTGGAGTGGGTTGGGCAGAAGGAGCCGCAGGTATAGGCAAGGACATCTCTCCCTCCACAAAAACAGGGCCGCAGGGGGTAGGAAGAGAGGAATCTATGGTTTGTAGAAGCCATGAGCGCCAATGCCGTAAAATATGCAGCCTGAGTGCTGATTTCTACAAATTGTTAGTCTACTACTTCTTTATCTTAATACTATACCTGTTTTGGTATAGTGACAGCCTGGGTAAGGACAGAATAATATAAGAAGATAATAAGACAAAACTAGTGTTTATTATGATAGTATCACACTTATATAGTGTGAGGCAGGGAAATTGCCACCAGGAGAAGGGAGGCACAGGCAGAAGGACTTTCCTAATGGAGGAGAGTGGATTGGCACAGCAGAAAGTCCTGCGTAAGAGAACAACAGGTTTCATGCGGCTTTCCATAAGGAGGCAGATGAAAATAACTTTTTTGTTCTATTATTAACCTTGGAAGTAAAGTCCATGCCTTATGTGTATTTGAAAGGCGCTTTGAACACCTGTTTTATAGGCGTTTTAAACATCTTTATCCTTAGTAAAACCAGGACGCAATAAAGAAATTGCGCATCTGTTCTGTTGTTCAATTCCTAGATGGACAACTTAATGTCTAATCCATTCAATTTGCAACATAGTTAATGGGAATTGTGGATAAAAGGAACATGATAGTGTTGATCACACAGTGGGATGATAAAGGGGGTGGCTTGATCCTGGTAATGAGTCAAGCGCCAAAACAAGGTATCCACTATAAGGGATCACCATTTGTTTATGTTGGATTTGGAAATTCAAGTTAACTTCTTAGTCTGGCTCCAAGTGACGGGATAGTTGGATTGATGGTCACAAACCTGCTTACTCAAAACCTTGCTGGCGGGTCAAGCCTGCTGTTTCAACACCCCCCAACTGAAGGTCAGCCTCCTCTGGGGGCAGGTTTTCAGGAGCCCAAGCTTCATACTGGACTACATGTTGTTCTGTGGCAGGTAGGATGGTCTCACACTGTCTCTGTCTTGCCTTGCAGGGTCTCAGGCAATCATGGTGGAGGACCTTGTCTTTTTTACGTTTCCCAAGTCCTTGCACAAGGTAAGTGTTATTGTCGTTTACCTTTAAGATGATTTCTGGGCCTACTTTCTCAGGTTGTAGTTTACTTTTGTCAAGGTTCATGACCCAAACTTTGTCACCAACCTTGTGTCTGTTTTTAATGGGGATGAATGTCTTTTACAGATGCTTGTTTTCACTCTCTGTTTGATCACCATTGGCCTCTATGACCTGGGGATCTGAACAAGGAGTAACCTTGCTTGGCATTTCTGGCTTAGGTTCTGATAATGCTTGGATGATATTGGGTTGTGTTCCATAAACTAGCTCAAAGGGGCTTTTCCCAAGGAATCTGTTCACACAAGTCCAGCATACAAGTAGTACAGTTTGTAGCTTCTTATTGCAGTCCTCAGGTCTCCCAGTGGTGAGCTTGGCCAAGGCTTGTACAAGGCTGCCATTTAGCCGTTCCACACTCCATTGACCTGAGGGTGGTAAGGTGTTGTCACAGTGTGCTTGACCCCATTCTTGGTGAGGTATACATTGGTATCTTTGGAGGTCATTTCTTTGCCTCTGTTGGTTATCAGGAGTTCTAGCTTTCCAAACTTACTGATGATTTCTTTTCCTATAAATTGCTGCAAATTGTTGCCATTATGTGTCTTTACTTCTTGTGCTACTGGCCATTGTGTGGCAACATCTATTGTGGTGATGATGTACTTCTTCTCATTATGATTTCCTGGCATGGGGCCTACAATGTCTAGGGCCAACACATTGAAGGGTAGTTGCATACAAATAGGTAGTACTGACTTAGGTGCAGTTCTGCTTCTTGCAAACTTCTCACATACTTTGCATTGTTCTAAGACCTCCTGAACATCTTGGTACAGGGTTAGCCACCATGCTTTGTGTTTAAGGAATTTTTAGAGGCTGCGACTTTTTGTGTGCCCTAGGTCTCTATGGTAGCATAGGATGGTGTTAACTTGCTAATGTGTGGGTACATAAGGGATGGTGGTACCATCAGATGTTTTCAATGTAAGGTTCCATACACGTCTACAAATAAGTGCTCTTTTTTAATGACTGTTTCCTTTGTTATGTCTGTGGTGCCAGGGGGAAATCCTTTGTCCTTTGTCCAAAGTACCAAGATTGGCCAGTCTGGGTTGAGTTCATTCTCTCCTCTTGTGGTTTGGACGTACAAGTGCAAGAGTGCGTCTGCCATGGCAAGCTCTGGACCAGGCTTGTATTGTATGAGCATATTGAATCTCTCCAAGAGTTCCATCCAGCAGGCCTGACGGCGGGATAGGTTTGCTTGGGTTTTGAAATATATGAGCAACTTGTGGTTGTTCAACGCTGTGAATTATTCCTGTTGTTCTAGATAACAACGCCATTTGACTAGGCAGTGTATGATGGCCAACAACTCTTTATTATGGATAGGGTATTGAAACTTGCTGGCTGTCAGTTTTTGTGATTTTTAGGCTACATGCAGGAAGTCACCATCATTGTTTTTGATTTGTAGTACTCCCCCAATGGATGTGTCTGAGGTGTTGGTTTCCATCTGGTACTCCCCATTGTGTTTGGGGTATTGCAGGATAGGTGCTGTTGAGAGCTTCTCCTTGAGGCGTCTAAAGCAGAGGTCACATTGGGGGTCCATACAAACTTGGGTTTGACGCCAGTTATGACAGATAGGGGTGCAGTCAAGACGCCTCAGTCAGGTATGAAACGACATATGAAGGCACCATTCCTAGGACCATACAGAGTTTGACTTGTTTTTGGGTGGTGGCATTTTGAAGATGGCCTGTATCTTTTGACTGTTGCGCTTGATGCTGTCTTTTGAGACTATTTGCCCTAGGAAAGGCAGTTGCTCGTGGAATAACTGGCATTTGGAGGGTTTGGCTAGCAGCTTGTGTTGTGCCAGGGTAGAAAAGACTGCCTCCAGGTCCTTGCGGTATTGCTCTACCAAGGGGCTATAGACAATAATGTTGTCCAGGTAGACTAAGGTGTGCTTGCCTATCTGAGGGGCAAACACCTTGTTCATGAAGTTCATAAAGGTTGAGGGGGTGCTTTTCATACCAAAATTGTATACCACACACTTGTATGAGCTGTACATAGTACGGAAGGCTGTCTTGGGGATATCTTTCTTTTTGATACAGATCTGATTGTAGCCTGCAGTTAGGTCAATCTTGGAGAAGGCTGTAATATTGCCCAGGGCATCAAAGAGGTTGTCAATAAGTGGTAGTGGGTAAAACATTTTGATGGTAACTTTGTTTAGGGCTCAGTAATCTGTGACTAGGCGCAGGGTGCCATCCTTCTTGGCCATGAAGAATACGGCGGCCCCAAAGGGAGATTGTGAGAGACAGATAAGTCCTTTCTCCAAGGCCTCCTTAAGGTAGGCACATAGGGTGTCATCTTCATTTGGGGTCAGGTGATAGATGGGCCGCGCTTTTGGTACAGCTCCCTTGAGTTGAATGTAATGTTGGATATATTTTCCAGAGGTAACCCAAGTAAAGCCTCCTCAAAGATTTCTGGATAGAGGGCTATAATTTTTTGATCCTGAGACGTAGTGGTGTCCTGGTGATCTTTGAAGTTTATGATCTTGTAATGACATGAGTCCAAGTCAATTGTCTTGATCTTATCTCTTTTATCCTGGGTCTCTGTAATGTGCACAAAGACGTGGCCACGTAGGAGTTGGTCCACTGAGTCAAGGTAGAAATAGTGGTTGATGCCTTTGCGTTTGATGGTCAATACCAAGGTTGCCTAGTCTATGTGGGGGTTGTTCTTTCTCAGCCAATTCAAACTCAGTACAATGTCAAATTTTGGAAAGTCAATGACAGGGCCTTGGATGTGACAGAAATCATTGGATAGTATGAAGCTGTTTCTAAGTGATGGGCAATTACCACCCAAATCCACATAGAGTTAATGATTAACCACCAACATGGCTTCAGATATCTTTTTATAAAATTTCCAATTGTAATACTAGGATTAAGTAGAAAAATTAATCCTAACCAAAGTAGCCCAAGATAAATTACCTGGGAAAGCATCAAAGTGTCTTCAGAATAAAATTCTGGACATTGGGAGGCAACACAATTTTAAGTTTCCAGAATGGGGGGAGCTCCAAGATTGGTAGACATGGGACTAACGTTGGGCGGTACTAACAACAAAGTTCCAACTGCAGGGCCCCATCTTCCTGTAATGATCTGGCTTAGAATAGGATTGTAGGGAATTTATCACAACAAGCCAACTACAGGATACATGTTTAGAAAGTAAATTGGAACAAGGGATAGATGATTTTTATTGAGTAAAATTTGGGAGACTCAACTCTTAGAGTTGAAACAGTGAAAATTATTCAATCTATATCAAAAATTGACTAAGCAATACCACCTGGATTCTTGCCTCCTATTCCTTCCACATTGTCAAGTAAGTATCTGGTCCAGGTTGCAAAGAACCCTTGTGCAACCAATTTCTGACAACCATGCAGATTAACAAGCTTGTATTGGGTGACCCTCAAATTATAACAATTTATCAACATCAATTTGCAAGGAGGAATTGGTTTCAGCTGACAGACTGGAGCAGCCGTAACCCATTTTTGATTGACTGTTTGATTTAAATCTGTTGATTTGTTCAATTTTTATAAAGGTTTTCTGGCTTTTTGGGCCTTCCTACTTGGGCAGATAATTCCCAACATGATGGAACCTACCATGATATTGGATGGTGGAGTGCAGGTTCTCAAGCATGACAGAGAAGGGAATGACTTCCCTTGTCACAGCAATGTGATGTTCATCAGCTAAAACCACATTTTTAATCCGCAAAGAATTAGTGACTAGCTTGAACTTGTCCACAAAGCTGCTGTTGACTAGGGTTTGATCCACGCCTGAGTCCAGGAGTGCTGAGCCTGTGTAACTGCAAAAGCAAAAATGGTAAGACATCAGTTTATTAGGGTGTCTGACAATGGTGTAAAGCACCAGGTCCTCTGAGGGCACTTGGATCATTGGACACTAGTCCACGTCCTTGGGTTGGTATTCATATGTGGCAAGTCAGGAGTTGTGTGGGGAGAGCTTGGCTTGCTTAATACTCTCCCTGGGCTTTTCCCTTGTCTTGATTGTCTTGTGTGGCAGTGAACAGAAATGGGTAAAATTTGACTGGTCATTATTCCCGTTTCCATGTCCATTTGAGCCTACAGGCTTATGGTTTGTGCTGCTGCTGTTGTTCCCAGGGGATGATCAATTGGAGCACCCGGCTGGGTGAGAGTCCTTGGGTCTCTCTTGCTTTCCAGTTTGCGCCTTGTGAAGAGTGTTAGACGTTTGTTTGGCTTTCTCTGCTTCACAATACAGACTTTTTAGATTGGTCATTTGGTCCAGGTTCACATGTCTCATTAAATGTAACTTGAGTGTGTCATAGTACATGAGGTGTATGGCTGGGATGTCAAAAGCCATGTCAGAGGGTGTGCATAGCCGGAGTTCCTTGTAGGCGCGGGTGAGTTCCTTCACAGTGCCCATCTGAGTTAAGTTCTTTACTTGACATATGATCATAAGTGTGGTGTCTTTAAGCATAAATCTTGCCAAGAAGTCTTGTTTGAAGATATCCCAGCCCTTTTTGGTATATTCTTCATGCCACTTGTTGCACCCTGTTAGTGTTGTGAGTCAGTCAGATGGAGATTTCTGCAATCCAGAATTGCTGTGGGCATTCTATTTTGGCCAGTTTGCTTTGGCCAGACTGGATCCATTTGGCAGTGTTGTTGTTGTTGGTCCCAGCAAAGGATTCCAGGGCAGCACTTCAAAGTCTTTGGGCTACGTAGGCTGGCATAATATTTTTTCAGTTGCACAAGGCATAGCAGAGGGAGCCTGGAAGAACCCTTGGGTGGACAGGGCATTGAATACAGGAAGGGGTATCACCATATTTTGGTAGAGGACAAACCCATCAGGTATCTTGGCACCAGGTGCGTACAGTGTCCAGTCTTCTGGGAGGCCAGACATGATTCTATCAAGGATTTGTTGGCTGCAGCAAGTACAGGCAACAAGCATAATTTTGGGGAATAAAGTAGGATGGAGAACCTACTTCTGTAACCAATGTTGTAATTGTGCTGTTTTAGCAGAGTTACAAGGGGAAAAATATTTAGAAACTAGATAATATTCTTTATTGAGAGATAAGTATTATATAGTCATTGTGAATTGTGGATAACAGGAACATGATAGTGTTGATCACACAGTGGGATGGTGAAGGGGGTGGCTTGATCCTGGTAATGAGTCAAGCGCCAAAACAAGGTATCCACCATAAGGGATCATCATTTGTTCATGTTGTTGGATTTGGAAATTTGAGTCAACTTCCTAGTCTGGATTCAAGTGACTGGATAATTGGATTGCGGGTCACAAACCAGCTTACTCAGAACCTTGCTGGCGGGTCAAGCCTGCTGTTTTGACAGAGGACAAATAGCATGCAGAAGTTGGGGGCAGAAAATATTGGTTGAGGTGGATCTTTGGGGCCACAGCCAAAGTTGTGACCCACCATTCAGTGACATCTGGGCTTTGTTAGAGCTTGGAAATTTGTGTTTGATTGATAAGGTACATCTTAATTAATTTTTTTAACATTTCATATCAGACAGCTGGCGTTAGTACCACCTTAAAGCCAGCATGGGGAACATAGTTGTTTTAAAAGGCCTTGGTCACATGTTCTCATAGGAATTGCTGTAGTAGGCATTTGTGCTCATCTGTAAATAAAAAATTTAATATAATCTTTTTAATTATTAAGTCTTTTTACCTTCTTCTATATCTTTACCTGTTGCCCCCTTAACAGGGGCTACTTCAAGGGTCTTCTCACTTTCAGGTTTCTGATCATCTTATGTTGGCTTCTGTTTTTTTTAATTGCTTGATCATCTCTAAATCATTTGCCCACGCCCCTGCTGTTGCAAAACTCTGTGTACTGAATTGCAGGTTTGCAAGAACATTTTTGGAACATCTAGGAGCCTGGCCACAAGTTTGTCTGTTGTATTTGGTATCTTGCTTTTTAATGCCTGCACTGCAAGCTATTTCAATTTGTCACATTCTGGTACCACCTCCTTGAGCTTTCCCTTCACCTTTTGATGAACTTCCTTTAAATTTGGCCACCATAGTGTCCAACCCATTAATCAGTGCTTCCAGTTCCGCCATGCTTTTTTTGTGCTCACCCCAACCCCTTTTATACCAATTAAAACCATCCTGAAGTAACATATATGTGTTTAAATCTAATGATACTGGATAAACATATCATTAAGTATAACTATTTAATTTTATCAACTTTGATTGCATAGTGTTGAATTGATATTAATATTCTGTATAGTGTCTGTATATATCAATCCACTTTGGGTATTCCAAAGGACATTCCTTGTTTCAGTAAAACATGATTTATTCTTCTTTTGGTGTACTGATTATAAGACAGCACACAGTTTATTAAAAGGTAAGCTAACCATATTCCAGGGGTATAGGTAAATGATGTACTCCAGGGAGTATATATGTGGTGAAGTGGATGATCTGTCTATTGGACTATCTCTATGCACATTTATATATTGTACATTAAATCTTTGTGCAGCCCTACAGCCAAGTGAACCTATGAAACCTCAAACACACCCAGCCCCCCAGTCAGGATCAGTACCAGTTTCCCTTGCCCTTGATGGCGGGCATATACAGGATGCCCCTCTGGTATCACCCCCAGCGTGACTTGGTGAAGCACGCCTGCTTGCAAACACCAACAGCTTACTTTTTTGAAAATAGGCTTGGCTTGCAGAGTTATACCAGGCGTAATAATAGTGGTATGATCTGTCTGAGCCAATTGTCAAGGGTAACCAAAAAACCATTACCAATCCTGAATGCTGTCCCTTTATACTTGCGGTCTCTGAATTCACTCCAATGTAGGGTTAAAAAAGATTGACTATACAATATGAATGGATAGTATAGATAAACATTGAATCATCTGTATCAAATTTGTGTCTTGATTGAGATCAATCATCACTATACCTGCAATGCAATATATTATCACATTAAAAATACCTAAAAGTTAAATCAATATATATTTTATAATTAAAAAAAGCTTTGGGGGCAGGGTCTAATTGTCAAAATTTGGGAGCAGAGGGGGAAAACTAGTTACCGTGCTGGGTTTTGTGGGAGGATGGCTGGATTGGCAGGGGTCAGGCTCTGGTCAAATAGTAGGGTTGGCTGGGGACTGGGGCAGCTGGAGGTCCTATAAGTGCATTGTTGCCTTGATCAGCTTGGAGAAATTGATGGTACCTGGTATCATACTTACACTCAGGGATCACAGTGATTGGCTGGTACCCCCTGGACTCACAAGGGGGAAGCTGTGCATCTTTTGATGATTGGCTACTTCTGCAGAGCGTTCAGGGCCAGCTTGGTGAGCATGTTGGCAACCTTTTGACAAGAGAAAAGCCTATTGCGGTTGTGGGCTGCAATAGCTACCTGGTTGAAAGTTGTGGGGTCAGGCTTTTGGATTGTTTCCCAACGTTGAAGGACACCACATCTTCCAGGTGTAGATTGGCATGGCCAGCAGGGGAAATTGCAACATTGTGGCTACCTTCTTGGATCTTCTTGGAGGCCACTTCAGCAGGCTCCATTGGTGGCTCAGGAACCCCCTAAATTTGGAATCCACCAAGCTCCAGGTGACAAGTAGGTTGGAGGGGAATCTGCCATAACAGTACCCATTGGTGTAACTGGAGGTGATTGGGTAGAATCCTGTCACTTTTGGAGAGTCTGACAGGAACACACCAATGACTTTGCCCTGCTTTTCCTTCCTTCTACCTTCAGGGTTGCTCTTTCTCCAAAGTCATGTAATCCTGGAAATGTGCTCCCAACCTATAGTAAGATATAAATATGGCACCATCCAAAATACTGGACCAGCAGCAGGTAATGACAGCACCAATCACTGGGCCATGGGGAAAATCTGAGTCACCATGCCACTCATCACCCAGGAAGTTGATCAGAGCTAAGATACCAACAGAAATCACATACATCCAGAGCTATGAAGTGTTGCAGGCAATGAAGATGCTGTAGAGCCCAAGTAGGCATTAGACCCCAGTCATTCAGAGGTGGGGGTCCCGCTGGAAAAGGGCAAGGGTGATGTGATAGGTATCCTTGATCTGGGGATCTATCTTATCCTTCAGGCTCTTGGTAAGCTTTACACTGCCTCTCTTCAAGAGGGCTTGGAATTCATGTCTTACCACTGCCCTGGTGAATTGCAGGAGGGTGGCAGTTTCCACACCTGCCATGCCACTTTGATCAAGGCTCATTATATCTTGGCAATCCCATTGGTTAATAGCCAATGTTTTTGGGACCACTGGGCACACTGGGACCCATATTGGGAGGGGCTTGATCTGGTTAGCCTGAATTTTCCGCAAAAGTTGGATTGGGTCAGAGAGGGTCACAGTTGCCCAGTCTCCAAAGTGTGGCCCAGGCTTGGGTTGGGCCGGGTCTTGGGGTTCAGCATATTGGCTGTTGGAAAAGTCACCTATGGATGGGCCTGGTGAACATATAACTCTGCCTCCTCACAACTTAAGTTGAATTGGGTGTACAAAGGAGCCATGGCAGCTGTGCCCCCTTGATCAGCAGCCTGGGGTTGTAATTGCTCCTGGTACTGCTCCTTGATGATATCAAAGTTACCAATACTTTTGAAACGTGTTGTAAACTAAAAGCAATTAAAATTCTATTAAAAACAGAAAAGCAAAGTATTTCTAGAGACCTAGTTTTATTTAAATGTGTTTTTTTGAGACATGCTCTTAGATATAAATGTCCAAATTTGGATGGGTGTAAATTGAAAATAATGCTGAAGTTCCCAGGATAGATTCTGATGGATTTGCTCCAGAAATCCACTACTTCTATATTGAGTCCCAAAAATAATCAACATTTTGAAGAAAAAATGAGTTGTTCTGTGGTTGGAAAATCACCTTTGTGACTGAACCCTACCTTTCCTATATTTGTATCGGTTCTGTTGCATGATTGGTATCACATTTGATGCAGATTGCTTCAGGATGAGGATGGTTTGGGGTTGTTTCGGATATGGGGTACTTATGTTTGCTGTCGTGTATTTGGGATTTGGTAACTGACTTGAATTTTACTGTGTGATTGACTATTTTCATCATCTGGACTAGATAGATGGAAGTTTTGTTGAGTAGATTGACCTTCGACTGGTTCCGGTTGAAATTTGTTGTGGCTGAACCGTTGCGTTTGGAACTGAACAGTTTATCCAACAGGTTGGAAAACTACAGTACGTATTATGCACTGTTACAGGGGAAACCTCACTTGGGGTCCAGGAATGTTATAAACCTAAGCCGTACTTTGAGGATCTGCTGGCTTAACGTGATTCCCAACTTGACATCCTCCACCTTAAAATCAGGGATAATTTCCTAGGGCTATAGGAATCTAGTATGATTATAAAAGATTCCTGGTGATAAATACCTGGCAGAAGCAGCCTATAACTGAAGAGGAGTTAGAAAGCAAGTGTTTTATCAGGAAGGATGAAGAATATATTATGTTACTGTGATGAGCTTAGAATAAACTCATGTTGTAGGTATAAGATGCTATATAATGATAAAGCCTTGGGGTTGAGTTGATGTTATTGGATGGATATAAGACTAAAGCTTTCTTGTTTTTTCATTTCAACTATTTTTAACTCTTTTTGTTTAATGTGGTGCCTTTGACTCTATTGGAGTTTGGATTTGATGAGGGAAGGTTGGTAGTTCAAGTACAGCGCAATACCAGTCTTCCTAATTTTTTATCACGAGAAACCAGCATAAGAAGCTTCCTTTTGATGCAATATTATCCAACCCAAACATTTCAGGCATGCAGTTGGAATCCAGGTTGAAGCTTGAAACGCCAGTTGGACGATACAAAAGGCATCTTAGGTGTTTATCATTTAAATATTAGTAGTTTATAAGAATGTTATCCTATTATCATTGATGTTTCAAGAGGTTTATTTTTGTTGCAGAGTTGGCTTGCTGCCTAATCTTCCAGTACAGAAACTCGTTTGTTGGTGGTTGATTTTGGAGCTTGCTTTTACCGTGATTCCCAACCCATATTATTTCCACTGGTGGTGCCAAAGGATACGAAATCGAAATGTGATGGTTTGGATGTCAATTAAGTTAAGTGGGGTTTGTAGCCTGCTTGCTCACACCAATAATTGAATGCTTCTGGTGACGAATTCAATTTTATGATCAGAACCAGTTGGATGTGTTGATTGGCTTGGTCTCGCGTGGGTGGTTAAAGTTGACGGCAAATGTCCGTATTTGGTCAGATGGGCTATCCGATCAGCACAGCCTTGGTTGGAAGTCTGGTGCACGGGTTGGGGATTTCCAAATCCGGGAAATGTGCGGGGTAGGGTGACGTAAGATTTTGGATTTCCGATTGGAGGCGAACGGGCAGGGAAAAGTTAATTAAAGTTATGGGCAGCAAGGGGAAACTTAATTGTTGGGGGGATTGGACCGGTTCACTTCAAACAGTTGACATGGTAGATTCGAAATGCAATTTCAGATGATAAATAAATAAATGTGAATTTCTATTTATAGGCATTGGACAATTTCAAATAGGTGGATGTGTTTATTCTAGTGGGAATTAAATAATCTACATTGGCTGGGCGAGGAGGGCATCCAGGAAGATGGCCTGGATGCGGGACAGGATGTCCACTCCCGCCCGGTAGTAGCGGTCGTCGATGGCGAGGGTGGTGCTGGCGAGGCAGTCCACTGCATCGCTGTAGTAGTCGGCAGCGGCAGGGGCCAGCGGGCCGCTGGTTAGGGTGCACGAGGCAGCAAGCATGCACTTGACCAGGAAGCGGGATTCCTGGGTGGGAGGGCACCTGCGCAGGTCCCCAGTGATGCTGGCATCGAGCCAGTGGCAGGTGGGGCTGAGGGGATCAAGGAAGCGGAGCAGAAGGTGCTTCTTCTCGTTGTGCTGGGGGGAGGGGGGAGGACAGCAAGGCGGATTCGGAGGACTCGTGGGTGATGTGATCCATTGAGCACCTTGAGTAGGTTGGAGTGGGGTAGAGCGCAAGGGAAAGAGCTTCGAGGTGTGCCATATTTGATGCTTGGTTCCAAGGAGTTCGTTTTATGCTTGGCTTGAGTTGAGGTGCTTGTCATTTCTCAATAAATACCCAAGCCCAATTACCGCTAAACATGACAACACCACCGTCTACCGCACACACCCCTTTTAAGTGCACCGGCAACAAACACTTGCCTCGGATCCACCGAACTTAAGGTTCCGCCCACACGACGTCAAATTTGTCACATCCCTTTAGGATCCCTTTAGGATACCTACCGACCCTTTATTTAAATTAGCCGCCCCACCTTTGTTCCCCCGGTTCACATCTTCCGGAAACATGCGCCAATCCCAATATTCCCTTTTATATCTCACAACCCTTCTCACTTGCCTCCCATAATTACAAACTCATCAATCCACTAAACTTTAGTCAATCAACCCCAAATTAGTACAAACTATTATTGATCCAAATACCTCTTATACCTGAAACTTCACCAATCAACTCTTACCATCCCCACCTATCCTTATAGAATCAAAACTAAAAAATAGACAAATTATAAAACTATTCGCTATCAATTCAAAACATCTTATTGTCCACCAGTGATCCAACCACACTACCTTGAACTCGAATCCCACTAAAAATTAAATATATCACTGAAACCTAACCAATCAACCCCCCGCTTACCAACTACGGCCATGCCAAACCACGTTCATTACCCTATCAGAGCGCTCTGGATCCAAACTCCATTAAATACCTAATCTAAACCGGTTCAGAATCATATATCGATCTCACCACAATAAGCCATACAAACTCAACGAGCTTAAAGGGCCACCCGGCAACAACGCCCATACCAACACTTTCAATATCGATACTGTAGTAAAACGATAATTTCATTTTTAATACCGTTGTCTTCTGGATGTCGAAAACATTTTTCAATTGCTTGTTCAATTTACCCACAACGCTTTTTAAATGATAAGCAATCCACTCACCATAGATCGACCCCAAACATCTCAAAGCTGCAGCAAACATATAATTCAGCCAACAAGAACAGAAAGAAATAATCAAGCAGCGCTCACTTTACCACGTTAACCACACTCTAGCCCTAAAAACCTAATCACCATAAGTTAACGCTGATACTGTCCAGGATACTTCGTATCAGCACCCCCAAAAATATCTCAAGCTCTACAGATAAATCAACAAAGCATAGTGCCGTAACTGTGCTGTATTAGCAGAGTTACATAGGGAAAAATGATCGGGAACTAGATAATTGTCTTTATTGAGAGATATAACTTAAATAGTTTGAGTGATCATGTTAAAAGAAGCAAGATTGCAATGATCAATCAGCTGGATTGGGCAGGGGTGGTGTGATCCTGGTAATGCGTGAAGCGCCAAATCAAGCTGTTCACTAAGCTGGGTTTGTCACTGACTCTTGTTGCAGGATTTTGTGATCTGAGTTAACTTCTGCATTTGGCTACAGGTCATGGGTAGTCAGTTTGGGGGTCGCAGATCCTCTTGGGCAGAGCCTTGCCGGGGGTCAGCCCCACAGTTTTGACATTGATAATAAAATAAACCAAGTATTCTTGATGAGCTGGAAAAATGTAAAACTATAAACAAGATATCACCAACATAAAATCTGAATTATATCAAACAGCAAACAATGTAGTTAAAATTACAAACAAAAAACTTGGTACAGGAAGTGAAATCAGTTGACACTGTTCCAGAATATATTATACCCCTATCAGGATTCAGACAAGGCACCAACCAAAGGGCTAAAATGAAACAAAAATAGTGCAACCTAGAAGCAAAATTTCTCAAACACCAAGCAAAATAAGTCATATAGGATGTGTGGTATGTGCAGCCTAAAATAGAGAATTAGCTGTTTAACAGCAACCCAGTTTAGAACACAGCGGTATCTTATCCATTCTCATGGCTCTTGCCAAAACAGCAGGGTTGGCCTGCCAGCAAGGTTCCAACTAAGTGGGTTTGTGACCCGTAATTTGACTTCCTGGTGACCTGTAGCCAAGTAGGGAAGTCAACTTGAGTTACCAAAAATAGCAACATGAGCAATTGATGATCCTAAAGAAAATATACATTGATTCAGCACTTGCCTCATTACCAGTATCAAGCCACCCCTTCATCATCCAACTGAATGATCAACACAATCATTTCCCTCATATAATGATTCAGGCAACTATATGACCCCTATCTCCAAATAAAGATAAGTATCTAATCTCCAGATAATTTTCCCCTTGTAACTCTGCTAAAGTAGCACAGTTACAACATTGGTAGCACAGGTAGGTTCTCTGTCCTACCTTTCCCTTCAAAATTCTGCCTGTTGCCTGTGCTTGCCGCAGTCAACAAATATACAAAAGAATCATGTCTGGCCTCCCCGTAGACTGTATGCCCTACACACTGGGAACCAAAATATCAGAAGGTTTTGTATTATACCTGAACTAGGTAACGCTGGTCACTGCCTTTAACACCCTATCAGCACAAGGGTTCTTTTAAGCGCCTACCATCATTCCTCAAGCAACAGATGTAAGTATCATGCCCGCCCATGTAGCCTGATAACTGTGTAGCACTGCCTTGGAACCATTTTATGATGCCAATGACAACAACGCCACAGCATGGATACAATCCCCCCAGAACAAGCTGGCGCAGATGGAATGCCCACAAAGATTCTAGATTTTGGAGATATCCATCCGCCTTACACACAGTGCGGGTACCTGGTGCAACAAGTGGCATGAGGACCACACCAACAAGGACAGGAACACCTTCAAGCGGGACTTCTTGGCAAGATTTGTGATGAAGGACTCTGCCGTCATGATCATATATCAAGTAAAGAACCTGACCCAGACTGGCACAGTAAAAGGACTTGCCTGCACATATGAGGAACTTTGTCTTTATGCACCTTCAGAGATGGCATTTGATAACCCAGCTACACATCTCATGTACTACAACACACTCAAGTTGCTCGTGATGAGACATGCCAGCCTGGACCAAGTAACCTATCTGCAGAGCCTTTACTGTGAGGGGGAGAAGACAGAACAAGCATCCAACACCCTCCACAAGGCCCAGACTAGAAAGAGAGATAGACCTAAGGACTCTTGCCTGCCAGGCCGCTCCAGTTGCCCTCTGTCTGGAAAAAACAATGGTACAGGCCATGAACCCCCAGGTTCAAATGGTCATAGTACTGGAAACAATGGCCAATCAAACCGCACACATCTTAGAGTCACCGCTACCCAGGACAATCAGAACAAGGGAAAATCCTGAGGAGAGCAGTAAACAAGCCAAGCTTCCCCTGCTAAACTTATGCCTTGCCCTACAATTAGTATTGCCCCAAAGACGTGGACCAATGCCCAATGATCCAGGTACCCGTGAAGACCCAGTACTCTACACTATTGCCAGACATTCCAATAAACTGATGTCCTATCCTTTCTGCTTTCAAAGCTACACAGGTTCAGCACCCTGGACTTGGGCGCATATCACACACTCATCAATGGCATCTTTATGGACAAGCTAAGCTAGTCACTAATTCTTTGCTGATTAAAAACGTGGTTTTAGCTGATGAACATCTTATTGCTGTGGCACAAGAGACTTCCCCCTTCTCCATTGTGCTAGAGAGCCTCCATTCACCCTTCCAATGACCTATCATTGATTTCCCCAGATTTGATGTTGTACTTGGCTTGGACTGACTGAGAAAGAATAACCACCACATGGATTGGGTTACCTCAGCATTGACCATCAAGCGTGAAGGGGTTAAATCACCAGGTCTGCCCTGACTCTGTGGACCAACTCCTAACAGATCAAGCTTTTGTACATATCACAGAGGCTCTTGAGGAAAAAGTCAACCTCAAGAGCAACCTCCAAAATTAGCTCATTCCGCAAGTTGACTTACTGAATGTCAACATTATTTTAGTATCTATCTGCTGGAATCAGGCATTTCCAAAACTAAGCTAAATTTTCATAGTGAATTATCAAGTCAGAGCTACAAAATTAAAAAGTAGCAGGCATATTGCCAACCCCACTTAAACAAAGGCTTGTTTTTAGGCCAAAAAACCAATGTAGCTTACTATGAAAATGCAAGACTCTTTGTACTTTTACATTTAAGGTCAACTCCAGTAAGTAGTATCTGGATGTCAGCTCCAAGTAAGAATCCATAAACTCCTTAATAAAATATACAATATTCTAAAAATAACTATGGTTTATATTTTATGCTACTTTTCTATTAAATATTTATTAAGATAAGCATCAAATAAAGACATATGCCAACTTCCATAGCATCTTTTGTATTATTAAGATATTTAATGCTATGTTAAACCCATTGGATTGATGTATAGCTTATTTCTGGAAGTCCACTTAGGCCAAAACGCATATTTTAAAACTAGAATTTATATGTATTTATAATTTCAACTTTGTGTCAAAGTGACATGTCACCTAAATTGAAACAAAGGGGGTTGGCAAAGCAAACAAAGTGACATAATTTAAGCAAAATTTAATAGGTGTCTTACCATAAAAGAACATGGACTGCCTCCATGCCAACACCTGCACTGGTTTATTAATAAAACACTGCCGCTTAAGAAAAAACACACATACAACGGTATGATAATTCAGGCCAAGGTATCCAGGGCTGTACTTTAGACTTCTCCCTACAATACCTATTATTTAGTTTTCATAAACTACCTGTGCAAAATATTAATTTTTAAATTAAAAAATGATCAATTTTGGCCTTAAGAAACCAACTCCAGAAAATATTAACCAAGCTTTATAAGTGATTTACATAGTGTTTTTCTAGTTTAATGCTGACTGTCAGTATGCCAATGTCAAAAATTAAAGCATTTTTTATGCTGAAAAACCAAATTAAATATTTTTGGCTATTGTGACTACCAGAATGTTGGTTTTTTATTTAAGCATGGGTTTTTATTCTTTACTAAAAAACCAGCTCTAAAAGCACTTTCTATACTTCTATGAACTATTCACTTAATAATAAAATTTAAAGCAATTGATTATTATTTAATTTCCTTTATGTTTCACATGATTTTCTTACTTTTTAAACTATACACTAATCATTGTGGGCACATCTTCCAAGAAGCCACAAAAGAACCCCAAGTTAACCAAGAAAGTTCCCAGAGCCTCTGGAAAGGCCCAAAGTCCCTAGTCCAACAAAAAACCAGCCAAAGGGCCCTCAAAGAAACAGAAAACAAAGGAGAAGGCCCCAGATCCTGAAAGCAAAGAGCCCTCCCCTGACTCCTCCTCTTCTCTAAGCTGGTACCAATAAGAAGGAGATGAGGTTCCACTAAACAAGCAAGGAAGAAAGAAGATACCCAAGAGTCCAGAACCCCAGCCAAGCTTGGATGAACCAAGCTCAAAGGAATCAAGCCCATCCCAGTCCAAGGAGCACAAGAATCCAACTCCAGATAATTCTCCTCCACTGCCCAAGGAATCTGCACCTCCCTCCTCCTCATCAATTATCAATAAAGAAGATACTGATGATTACCTGTCTGATTATCATCAAGAATCAATTGGCCCATGGGATCCCCTAAAGGCTCACAATATATGTAATGTCAAAGGAGAGTTTAAGCTCCCAAAGAAGTTCCCTCAGGCTTTCCCTCTGATGTCTGTCAAAGGAGTTGCAAGTTTAGTATGTGATGGCTATGTTTTTAATTGCACCAATCAGAAGAGAGAAGCAGGAAGAAAGCATTGTGTGTGTGAAGATAGAAGATGAGCTGCTAGAATCAACACAGAAGGATAGGATAAAGTCACCAGTGAAAAAGGATAGCACACATGCATTTTGCCAATCAATCTTATTAAAAAGCTTCTAAAGTGGTACTTCTACCAAATAGTTTCAGTCTCCAAAGACATCAAGGCTTCTGATCTTGCAGTTAAGGCCACCACACACCTAATAATTAGAGCCTGAAGCTCATCCTGACCGCAAACAGTTAGTAAAGTACATATGTGACAAATGCTGTGATCTAGTCCCCTATAAGAAATCTGCCTTAGTCCAAGGAGAGTTAGTCTTGAAAGAGGGGATGGAAATGTTCAATGATGATGAGAAATTTCTTTTACATGGCGATGTGCCTACAGCAGAGGCAATAATTATATGGTATGCTACACAACAGAAGCTGGAGCAGTTAAGAGATTCAGAGATCTGGTTATGTGACAGTACCTTTGCCGTATGCCCCCGCCTTTTTTACCAACTATGGGCTGCACATTCTTATATTGAAGGCAAGGTGCTACCATCTGCCTACTTTCTGCTTCCTGGGGCAACAGAATAGATCTACACAAGGGTCTTTAAAATCCTTCAGGAGGGCATCAAAGCCCTATACAGTAATAAAAAGAGTCTCCCTGGCTATAACACTAGAGCCCATCTAGATGATGAAAATAATGAAGACACCCTTGCTGCATAACAAGAAGCTCATGTTAGAGCACTTGGCCCCTCAACTATAATCATGGACTATGAAACTTCCCAGTATAACGTATTTGTAAATACCTTTGGCAGGGAGGTTCATGGGTGCTTTTTATATTATTGACAGTCTGTCAACAGGCAACTAAAAGGTCTACCTGAGCTCAGCAAGCTCCACTATCTATATACAGCAGGAAAGTGAAAGTTCTTAATTCAGTAGTTTGTATCACTAGCCTTTGTATAGCCAGAGAATACTGGACAAGCCTTTGACCTTCTATACCAGAATCCATATGCCAAGAAACATGAGGATGTCTTCTATTCTTTCATTGAATATTACAAACCACAGTGGATTGGATGTAAGGTCACTAAGCGCCAGAGCAAGACCAGAGCCAAAGCCAACTGGAACTGCTACCAGGAAATTCTTAAATATGAGATTAAAGCTACTTCATCTTCAGAGGGCTGGCATAAGCATATTGAGTCCTCCTTTGGAATCAAGCCCAGATAAAACACCTTATATGAGCACCTCAAAGTCCAACAGGGGAAGACTGTTGCATCCATCAGAGATATTGAGAGCCGCCCATTCAAGAAGAAGAGAACCACCAAAGAGAAACAATATCAAGAGAAGACCAAGGACTGTTGTAACTTCAGCTATGGTGTGGTGATGGCTGTTATACAAGTTAACTCAATTACAACCTATATATTACTAAAGACTAAGCTAAGATGATTCTTCTGCTTAGTGCTTATAATAAATGTGTAGTTAATGTAATATTAATTCTTTATTTAATAATACAAGGGAAGAATTATATAGGGGTTTTGTGATTAAACTTAATCCACTCATCCTCTGGTCAGACTTCACCTCAGATCATATTGATTCTCAACTCATCAATTGGTATGATTATTTGATGGGCTAAATAACCCTCTGAGGTTATGACCTGTTGGTCAACCAGACTAGTTGTTCATCCAAACTACAGGGCAATTTGACCCCTTGCGCTAGAGCCTAATTGATGGGAGGTATTAACGTCAGTAATGGCTAGTTTACACTAACCACACTACAACATTTCCCTCACTAAACTAGAAATTATGGTGCCAGTGTTTTTTCTCTCATTATGGTTAATTGTCCCAAAAGAGTAAAAAAACCAGTAGTGAGATATACTGACCAGCCATAATGGAGAGTAGCAGCCAACTGTGCTAGCTCTAAAAAGTCAAGCCCCGGGAAATCACCATGTCCATCACCCATCTTTGAACCAGAAGAGAGGGATAACTTTGACAAAATACTAGGTGGTGAAATCAACATAGCTCTATTAAGCTTCACAAGCAGTAGTGCATACCAGCCAAGTACACCAACAAATACCCTCCTGTGATTGTCCACCATGACTCCAAAGAAGACACTGAAGTCAACCACTCCAAATAGTCAGGCAAGGCGCTTTATCCATATTTCTCCATCAACAAGGTTCTACATCAAAATGGTTGCCTTTTTTGCTGGGATTTAATCCCAAGGTTGCAGTTGAGTGGATCATATGCCATGTGGTCAGTGTTGATGCTGGCTCTGGAACAACTGTACATGATTACTACATGTAAGCTCAAAGTTGGAAACACGGTTCACTGGAGATTGCCAATACCCAAACTGGTGGAGTATTTGGAAATCCAACTCAACCAATTTAGCTTTGATGGGTATCATTATTGACAAATCAAAAGTCTCAGGCATTGGAACTTTTGAAGGACTTATTCATTGCCTGGATGAGTCCTAAGTCAGCCACAGGACCAGTAACTTTATGGCATGGTTCTGATAGCCACAAGTATTGTCTTTACAGGGCTATGAGTGCAACACTGGATCTCTTAAGCTATGAAGATTCCAGGAGCCGGCAGTCTGCAACACTAATGGGTAACCTTGTACTGTGTGGATCCAAGACTGTCTACCATCAACGCCTTCACCATACGCCTGAATACCTTGAATGGCTACTCAGTATGATGTACTCTGTAGGTGGTAAGTCACCAGAGGAATACACTCAGCGGGAGAGCCTGCTATGGGAGTGCATCCTACTAGGGATTGTTTTTCCATATTCTATAGAAATAAATTGCGTCTAGTACCTACCTTTTGATTTAACCCCATTCCTTCTGTATGGCTTCTGCTGGCTGCCTTTGGTGTGGCTCATATATGCTGCATCTGCACAAATTCTCCTCCAATTAAGTCTAGCAATAGAAGAACTTGTACCTTAATAAAATGCTACAACATAATTTATTTTTTCCTTATAAGTGTTATCTTCCTTCTTGTTTTGAATAGGATAACAACCCATGGACTATTTTCATTAGGTTTTTTTACTGAGTTTTTATCCATAAAGAGGTTTATTATTGACCACTTGGAGCCTTGTGCATGTACTGCACATGGACTTGAGTGATCAGTTGGCCTGTCTCCAGATCCTTGAGAGTGTAACTATCTACTCCCACTTTCTGGGCTACTTTAACTGGGCCTTGCCATAGCAAGGCAAGTTTGCTTTCACAACTGTACACTCAGTTGCTGTAGAAGTATACCAAGCTTCCTATCTTGCATGCAGGGAGGGCTGGCCAAGTTTTTACCACACAATCCATATCTTTCTCCTTTGTTGCCAAATTGATAGAGTATGCCTCAGACTGTAGCTTAATTAAAGTCTGTGCTAATTTCTTCAGATAAACTCAGGAGTGAGAGGGTTGACAGAATTAACTAAACTTTATAGGCAAGGGGGGAGACTAGGTTGTTGTCCATAAAGAAGCTAGAAAGGACTTTTCCCGGTGGCCTTATGGAATCCTATGTTGTACGCAAAGGTAGCTGCCGGAAGATATGTATCACATTCTGTTTTGTGCTGATGGCTTAGCTTCCTTAGAATCTGTACTAGACTCCTGTTGGTTCTCTCTACCATACCATTTATTTGAGGATGGTATGGTGTCAAAAGGGTACCACAAATGCCCATAAGCTTGTTTAGACTAGGTATCATGTAGCCTGTGAAGTTTGTTCTGTTATCTGTCAGCAGTGTTTGCAGGCAGCTGTGTTTATAGAATCTATTCTCTAAAATGAACTTGGCTGTGGTTAAGGCAGACTGATTCAGGATAGCCTTGGTTTTCACTCACTTAGTCAACTGATCCATAGCCACTATCATAAATCTATTCTTACTCATTGTGATGGGCAATGGTCCAACTATGTCAATTGCAACTGTATAGAATGCAAAACCAGGTCTGATCAGATAATGCTGGTAGCGCAAGACCTTAGGTTATTCTATGTTACATTTGTGGCAAGTAGCTAGTGTTTCTGCTACATTGGAATGTATCTCTTCCCAATAGCAATGTTGCTGTAGAAGGTTGAGAGTCTTCTGGATGCCATCATGGCCTACAGTGCAATGTGCTGATACAACTGCATCAGTGCATAAGGATTGTCAGATGTAGGACAACCATTTTCCTTTATACAACTTGAAAAGCTGAGTGTCCCTAACACAAGTGTCCACTGCAAAAGTTTTCAGAATTTTCTGAATCTCAAGTGGCTCCTCCCCCCCCACAGAAAGCTTCAGCATCAACTTATTGTAAAGCTCATCCGCTGCCAAGGAAACCAAGACTATGTAGGTGCCAGAGATCCACTTCACCAGAATAAGGCCTCTGTACTCCATCCAGTATTCCATATTGATTTCAGGTAAGGTGGCCATTTTCATCAACTCAGCAGTAGCGCTCACATTCTTCATAGCAGGAATCACAACCAAGAGGATCAAGTCAGTGTTGTAGGAGATCAAGAAGAGAGTAATAAATAGTAGCAAAGCTAATACACCCAAGCCACCACCAATATTAGTAGTAAGCATTCTAGGCACTAGCTAGGTTTCCTATATCCAACTATTGTAGCAAGCAGTAAATCTGGGAATTGGGAACAGGATAAAGGTCTTATTAAACAAACAAGAATCAAGGAAGGGCATTATTCACTTAAATAACCATAAGGACTAACATCAGGAGATCTCAATCACATCTATTATATATCAGGAGCAAGGAGTTGAGCTCATTTGATCACAAGCGTGAAACATTGCAGTTGGATGTTGTTAATGAATAATATAGAGTTTCACAATACCCTGGAGGTGAAATAATCATCTGGGAAATTGGTGAATTGTCCTTAGGAAATCCTAAACCATAATTGTGAAAAATTTAACAATCCCTTGAGGATAATTAGTGATGTCAGGAATTGGTTCCTGACAGTAGGGATGTGAAAGACATTCTGTGTTCTGATCCATAGCGCCAGCACAATGAATTATTTTGTAGTTGTAAGCCTGTAGCTTGTAGCCCATTGTGTCAGTTGTCCTTCTGGTTCTTTCAAGGTTTTCAACCATTTAAGTGAGGCATGATCAGTTACCACTGTAAAGTGTACTCCATGGAGGTATACTCTGAATTGTTGGCAGGCATAGATAACTGCCAATCATTCCTTTTCAGTAACCATGTAATTTTTTTTGTGGCTATTAAGTTTACAGAAACAATACCCCACAAGATTATCCTGGTCATCATTGTCCAGCTGATAAAGAACAGCACTAATTGCTGTCAAAGTAGAGTCTGTATGTATGATGAAAGGACAATTGAAGGTATGGTATGAGAGTACTGGCTCTGTTACTAGAGTGTCTTTTAAGTCCTCAAAGGCTTATTGGAAAATTTGATGTCCATAAAAATTCAACTTCATTCTTCAACAAGTGGAAAAGTGGACCTCATATGCCTGCAAAGTTTGATATAAATCTTTTGTAGTAACCCTTTATTCCTAGAAACACCTGTACATCTCTCTTGTTGGTAGATGTTTGTATATGTGTAATGGCTTCAACTTTAGGGAAACAGGCTGTAGGCCATCTTTGCTGATAATATAACCAAGGAATTCCAGGTGTTCCTTAAAGAAGTTACACTTCTTTGACTTCAGCTTGAGGTTAGCTGCAATAAGGCATTGAAACATGCCTCCAAGTGATCCAAATGCTGACCAAAAGTACAGGAAAAGACATTAATGTCATCAAGATAGACCAGTACACAAGTCAACTTAAGGTCTCCAATTACAGTATTCATTGCTTGTTGAAATGTTGCGGGGGCATTTGCAAGTCCTTGCAGCATTCTAGTTGGCTAAAAAAGGCCTTTTTCTGTAATAATGGTGCACTTTTCCTGGTCTGCTTCTGGAAGGTCAATCTGCCAGTATCCACTGATCAGATCCATTGCGCTGAAGTACTTTGCGCCTCCCAGCTTATTTAATGTATTGTCAATGTGTGGCAACAGGTAATAATCCTTCTTTGTGACTGAGTTCAGCTTGCGCTAATCAATTATCACGCAATTTTTCCTGTCCTTCTTTACAATCAACAGAGGCAAAGACCAAGGACTCTTGCTGGGAACCAAAAGACCAGCAGAGAGCAGTTTTTGTAGCTCTTCATTGACAATGGCTTGGTTGGCCAGGCTGTGTCTTATTAGCCTAGAGCATATAGGGGCAGTCCCTTGTGTATCCAATACATGTTTAACTCCTAGAGCTTTTCCTAGGTCTTGATTGTTTTCCACAATATTGTCCCTGTATTTCACAAAAAGGCGCATGGCTTGGTCTTTCTGGTCCTCTGTCAGTCCATTGAGAGAATCACGCGGAATTAGCAACAGAAGGATTGGCTAGTTGCAAGGTAGCACAAACTCACTAAATTTTCCAAAAGGGGTGGCATATGCCAGACTGTAATTTTCCTCCAGCTTCATGTAGCCCAGAAGCTGATGTTTCTTCACCTTCAGTACTTTATAATAAAGATTTCCCAGTAGTACCAGGATATCTTCTGACAACAGTACAACAATACCTGGTAGAATCCAAGCTTCCAGACATTAACCATTATGGAGTCCAGCTACTTTGCCATGCAATACTTTAGGGAAGCTGAGACACAGGACTGTGTTGTATATTACTTGGGACCCACTCAAGATGGAGAATTCACTAGAGGAATACAAGGGAATCCCCTTGTACTCCTTGGTAGCCAGCAGCAAGACCTTAATTTTGCGCTGTCACAAGGTGTAAACTACTGGCATATCCCCATTGGCATTCTCCTTATTAATATAGTGAACCTTCTTGGTAGGAACGTCCTTTGGTCCGTTGTTGTAATAGAATATAGGCACAGAGTGGCCCAAAATACTGAAAGTACTATCTTGATGGTTGATGAGAGTTCTGTATGTAGCCATGAAACTTGTATCAATCAAAATATTGTAACTTTTAATTTGCAACACTATTGCAGGTGCTGTTATCACCAATTTACCAAAACACAATGGTAAGGATGAGTAGGCTCCCAATGCCTTTTTTATGCCAGGGCCTGCAGTTCCAAATTCCTTTTTGTAATCCAAATCAGGTGTAAGTTTTGGTTTTTTTACTAGCCTGATTGACACAATGTTCCTGGGAGCTCCTGAGTCCAAAACTTCTCTTACTCTGAGTTTATGAACAACTAACTCAATGTAAGTGCAGTCACATCTTTTTCTGTAATTAGGAGATGTGATCTTGGTAGCCTTGTGGATGTATAAACCTTTGAACTGAGCCAGAAATGACTCTAATGCGGCTGTTAACTTGGGCTTCAGAGATTTTAAGGTATCCAAGTTTTTGGAGACTTATACCAACCTCAAGAGTTGAGACAACTTTTTAACACTGTTGCTTTTGTGTGTGACTTCAGTGTATGGTATGAAAAGTTGTTCAGCATAAGGTATAGAGATAGTATGAAAAGCCTCTTGGGAAGGTAGACTTTCTGTACAAATCACCTGCTTCCTTGCAACCATGTTGACGGCTATTAATTGATGTAGCAAGTCTTCATTTATTTCTTCCTTATCAGGACAGTATAATTTGGGAAAGGCTTCTTGATCCAGCAAGCAGCCATCATGATCAGGGATGTTGGGGTCTGGATCAATAGGTGGAGAAGGTTAGTTACTACTAGTAGTCAGGTTTTTCTCCTCAACCTGACTGCTTAGAAGTTTTTTGGCTCTTGACTATCTTCTTCTCTGTCTTCCTATTCATCTGTATGCTTGTTATCTTTGCTGTCTTTGTGGCCCAAGTGACATACATTGGCCTTGGATTGCTTGCAATCCCAAGAGAGATGCCCCAATTTTCCACACTTGTAAAATATGCAATTATTTGCAGTGTTGTTTGTTGAGGACATAGCAACAGTTTATGGCTTCTTCAAGGGATTTTTCTCCCAGCTCTTGCCTTTGGGTTTACTTAACAAAAAGGAGGTAGATTTCTTATAGTCTGGGAAAGGAACCTTGAACTGCTCTTTAAATGACCCCAAGTGGTGCATTAACTATGGAACTGTTTGAGCATCATAAATACAAGACTTGAGTGCAAATGATAACTTGCAGTTAGGGCACACATAGTTCAAAAGGGCTCCTTTCACGTCCACAAAGGTAGTGGCTCCCATAGAGACAAGGGTTTGAGCCTCCAAGTAGAAGTGTTTCACCTCTCTTGATCTTATCTTCTGTGAATTCCATCTTGTGACAGAAAATGGCTTTCTCACTGCCAAATTCCGCAATTAGGGCTCTGAACACATTCTATTAGGTCCATCGTTGTTCTGGCAGTCTTGGCATAATTATTGATTATGTTTCAAAATCTAAACAGTTAAAGATAGTTTCAAAACAGCGGCTCACCCTGCCAGCAAGGTTCTGAGTAAGCAGGTTTGTGACCCGCAATCCAATTATCCAGTCACTTGAATCCAGACTAGGAAGTCAACTTGAATTCCAAATCCAACAACTTGAACAGATGATGATCCCTTAAGGTGGACACCTTGTTTTGGCATTTGACTCATTACCAGGATCAAGCCACCCCCTTCACCATCCCACTGTATGATCAACACTATCATGCTCCTCTTATCCTTAACTCACAATGGCTATATAATCACTATCTATCAATAAAGATTATCATTTAGCTTCTAAATATTTTTCCTTTGCAACTCTGCTAAAACAGCATAAATACAACATTGATTACAGAAGTATATTTTCCATCCTACTTTACCCCCCAAAATTCTGCCTGTTGCCCGTACTTGCCACGTCCAACAAATCTTAGATAGAATCATGTCCAGCCTCCTGGTAGACTGGACACTGTGCCCACCTGGCTCTGAGATACCTGATGGGTTTGTCCTCTACCAAAATATGGTGATACCCCTTCCCGTATTCAATGCCCTTTCCACCCAAGGGTTCTTCCAGGCTCCTTCTGCTATGCCTTGAGCAACTGACAAAACACTATGACAGCCTACGTAGCCCAGATACTTTGAAGCGCTGCCCTGGAATCCTTTGCTGGGGTCAACAACAACAAAACCGCTGCATGGATTCAATCTGCCCAAAGAAAACTGGTCTAAATAGAATTCCCACAATGATTCTGGGTTGTAGAGATTTCCATCCAACTGAATCATGACGCAGGCACTTGGTGCAAAAAGTGGCATGAAGAACACACCAAGAAAAATTGGGATACATTCAAACAGAACTTCTTGGCAAGATTTGTTCTAAAGGATACCACACTTATGATCATACATCAAGTAAAGAACCTACCCCAGACTAGCACAGTGAAGGAGCTCACCTGCACCTACAAGGAACTCTAACTATGTGCCCTGTGACCGTACAACAGTCACTGTTAAGTATTTAGCCAAATAAATACTCCAAGATATCAAGTTGCTCTGTTTTTGCTGTTTGTTTTATGTAGATAGGTTTGGCTGGAATTCTTCAGATAAAGATTCCTGAGAACTTAGTATCTATATTCAATAAAAGAACAGAAGGCAAGATTGGCCAAATCAATCTTGGAGACTAGGCAACTCAAAAACAATTTAATTAACCTGGAAGATTAATTAATAGATACCTGAGAATATAATTAATGAGTTTTTAATTATATTGGTTAATTGCCTTGAATGTGTCAAGAAGTTTGGTTAAGGTTAATTGAAAGTGAATCCCCAAATTTTGGGTTAGAAGCGCTGCTTTGGCAAATTCATTAGGTTAGAAGCGCCACCTAGTAAATTTTTCAGGCGCTGAGGCACAGCCTAGGAAAATTGCTGGGCCTGCAGTGGTGCTTGGTTCAAGTTTCAAAGCATTTTAATGGGTTTAAGGGAAAAACCATTAAATGTGAAGATAACTAAATAAAGGAAAGGATGCCTAGGAATTCAGGTTTGATCAGCTGGTTCCCAGTTGGAAAATCAATAGCTGAGTTTTGGGATGTGTAATCCACAGGGTTTTGGTGCTGGGAGCTGAGGAAGCTACATGCTGAGTTGATACATTGAGATGAATGGCATCAGGTAACTTCTTCACATTGTGGGTTAATTCTCATAGGTTGAGAATTACAGAAGATCTGTTAGGTAAAGATCTAGGTTTGGATGACTCAAACATCATAGATCACATGATATGAATCATAGCTTGATTCAGGAACCAAAGGGGATTTCAGCCAAATATGCCCCAAATGGTATATAAGCAAAAACAGCTAATTTTTAAATAAAGGTATATTGTCAATTTTGACGCTTTCCCCTAAACTTCTTTTTAATTATCATGTCTTCTTTATCACTATTTGAAAGAGAAAAATTCAGAGTGCTTTGTGTTAAGGCTGCTGCTCAAGAAAGGAAGTTCCTACCAGCTTGCTTGAGGAGGCTTGGGCAAATCAGGAGGTCTCTAAGATTGCACCTAAGGAGTCTTTGGTAGAAGTGAAAGAAGCTTTTGAAGCTCTATACTCCAACTATTTTGCCTGAGAAGGAACCCTGGCAAAAGGAAATCAAGTTTATGCATGGGACTCCTGGAAATTGCTGTTAGGGTTTGATGAAATTATGCAACAAGTAAAGGACAGAGCCAATTGTGAAGTTGAGGCATTAAGAAACAGAGAAGAAAAGAGTATTGAAATTTTGGCTTGTCGAGAGATGACAATAAAGTGTTGTCTCACAAAATTGCCTCCCTAGAGGCAAAGCTCCTCAAAGCTTCATCACAGGAATGTACTGGTAACAAGAGTCAAGGGAAAGATAACAGTAAGTTTGACTGGTTAGACCTGGATCCGTCATATGCCCCCTCCAACATGGCTTTTGACACTCCAGCTACCCACCTCATGTACTACAACACACTCCAGCTATATGTAATGAGGCACATAAACCTGGACCAAGTGACCAACTTGCAAGTCTGTATCCTGAGGCAGAGAAAGCAGAACAAACGTCAACACTCTCCACAAGGCGCAAACTGGAAAGCAAGAGAGGCCCAAGGACTCTCACCCAGCTGGCATTCCAATTGACCACCCCCTGGGAACAACAGCAGCAGCGCAAACCATAAGCCTGTAGGCTCCACTGGACATGGAAATGGGAACAACATCCAACCAAACTGTACTCATTTCTGCGCCACTAACACATAAGACAACCAAGACAAGGGAAAAGCCTGGGAGAGCACTAAACAAGCCAGGATCTCCCTGCACAATTCCTGACTTGACCAACAACAAGTACCAACCCAAGAACATTGACCAGTGCCCAATGGTCCAAGTACCCTCAGAGGACCTGGTGCTTTACATCATTGCCAGACATCCCAATAAACTGATGTCTTATCCTTTCCGCTTTTGCAGTTACACAGGCTCAGCACTCCTGGACTTGGGTGTATATCACACACTCATCAATGGCATCTTTGTGGACAGTTCAAGCTGGCCACTAATCCTTTGCAGATTAAAAACGTGGTCCTAGCCAATGAACATCACATCTCTGTGACAAGGGAAACTGTCCCTTCTCTGCCATGCTTGAGAACCTGCATTCCACCATCCAAGGCCCCACAGCTTGGCTTTCCCAAGTTTGATGTTGCACTTGGGTTGGACTGGCTGAGAAAGAATAACTGCCACATGGATTGGACAAACTCAGTGTTGACCATCAAACGTGAAGGTGTCAACCACCAGATCTACCCCAACTCTGTGGACCAACTGTTATAAGACCACGTTTTTGTACGTATCTCAGAAACCCAGGACAAAAAAGAAAACCTAAAGGCAATTGACTGGGACTCCTTCCAGTACAAGATCTTACACTTCAAGGATCACCAGGATACCTCCACACCTCAGGACCGCGAAATTGTGGCCTGCCATCCAGAAATCTTCAAAGAGGCTCTTCCAGGGTTGCCACCAGAAAAACACATACAGCACTCCATCTAGCTTAAAGGAGCTATACCTAAGGCACAACTCATCTACTGCCTTACCCCAAACAAAGATGATGCCCTATGTGCTTACCTCAAAGAAGCGTTAGAGAAGGGGCTCATACACTCCTCAGAGTCTCCTTTTGGTGCTGCTGTATTCTTTGTAGCAAAGAAAGATGGCAACCTGTTCCTAGTCATGGATTATTGAGCCCTAAACAAAGTTACCATTAATAACTGGTACCCACTCTTTGACAACCTCTTCAATGCTTTGGGCAGTGCAACAGTCTTCTCCAAGATTGACCTAACCACAGGCTACAATCAGATCTGTATCAAAAATAAAGATATCCCCAAGATGGCCTTCCGTACTAAGTACAGCTCATCCAAGTGTGTGGTATACAATTTTGGTATGACAAACGCCCCCTCAACCTTTATGAACTTCATGAACAAGGTGTTTTCCCCTCACATAGGTAAACACGCCTTATTCTACATGAGCAACATTATTATCTATAGCCCCTCAGTAGAACAACACCACAAGGACTTGGAGACAGTCTTTGCTACCTTGGTGCAATACAAACTACTAGCCAAGCCCTCCAAATGCCAATTCTTCTGTGAGCAGCTGCCCTTCCTAGGACACATAGTCTCAAAAGATGGCATCTAAATCAATAGCCAGAAGATCCAGGCCATCTGCAAAATGCTACTGCCCAAAGACAAGTCAGAACTCCGCACATTCCTAGGAATGGTTGCCTACGTACATCAATTTATATCTGACTGCGGTGTTCTGACTGCACCCCTATCCATCATAACTGGCGCCAAACCCAAGTTTGTATGGACCCCCAATGTGACCTCTGCTTTAGACGCCTCAAGGAGAAGCTCTCAACAGCACCTATCCTACAGTACCCCAAATGCAATGGGGAATATCAAATGGAAACAGACGCCTCAGATGCATCCATTGGGGGAGTACTACAAATCAAAAACAATGATGATAACTTCCTACCTGTAGCCTACAAATCACAGAGACCGGCAGACAGCAAGTGTCAATACCCCATAAACAACAAGGAGTTGTTGGGAATTGTGAACTGTCTAGTAAAATGGCGTTGTTACCTAGAACAACAGGAAGAATTAACAGTGTTGACTGGCCAGAAGTTGATTATATATTTCAAAACCCAAGCAAATCTATTGTGCTGTCAGGCCTTCTGGATGAAACTCCTGGAGAGATTCAATATGCTCATACAATACAAGCCTGGTCCAGAACTTGCCATGGCATACACAATCTT
The DNA here is from genome assembly GCA_014839935.2 of Entomophthora muscae. Taxonomy (NCBI): domain Eukaryota; kingdom Fungi; phylum Entomophthoromycota; class Entomophthoromycetes; order Entomophthorales; family Entomophthoraceae; genus Entomophthora; species Entomophthora muscae. Next base: position 86,134 of record QTSX02004468.1, on the reverse strand, counting down.
GCACCTTTACACCAGAGCCACATGGGAAAGAATGGGCTTGACCCAGACTGGCCCCTCCTGGTACTCTGAACAAAGGACAAGGGCTTCTCCCCTGGCACCATGGACATATTAAACAAAACAGTCATTAATAACAAACACTTATTTGCAGACGTGTATGGAGCCTTGCATCAAAAAATGTCCAACAGAATCACCAACATTATGTTCCCACACATCAGCAAGTTGACACCATCCTATGCTACCATAGATACCTAGGGCACACAAAAACTTGCAGCCTCTACAAATTCCTTAAACACAAAGCATAGTGGCCAACCCTGTACTGAGACATTCAGAAAGTCTTGGACCAATGCAAAGTATTTGAGAAATTTGCAAAAAGAAAAACCCCACATAAGTCAGTACTACCTATTTGTACACAACTATCCTTCAAGGTGTGGGCCCTAGACATTGTAGGCCCCATGCCAGGAAAGCATAATGAGAATAAGTACATCATTACTGCAATAGAATTTGCCACACAATGGCCAGTGGCACAAGAAGTAAAGATATATACAGGCAATGATGTGCAGCAATTCACAGGGAAAGAAATAATCAACAAGTTCAGAAAGCCAAAACTCCTGAATTTTGACGGAGGCTGCTGTGAATGCCGCCATTCAACATGTTTCATTTTTGGCCTTTGGTGGGTTATTTTGAGGACAATCCCTCTCTTTTGAGTTTGCTCTTCAAAATGAGTCTGGCTTTAATTTGGGAAATTCAATTGTTAAGTTTCCTGATTCTGTGCAACTCAATTGCCCCACTCATGCTTGTGGCAAGTGATCCTACTGTCCATGTACTGTTTTGTGGTAAAGCTACACAGTATATATTCACAATCTTTTCACCCAATAAACTTAAGTTATATTCACATTTTTATCTTTGTGTCTCCATATACTCTGGCACCTCTCTAGCCACGTCTAGCAGATATTATTCAATCAGGGCCACAAGGTAATCACATAGCCTTCCCTTCCATTTTAACCAAGACTTAGTACAAATCCAAAACTAAGGTTAGGATTCCATGTTGTGTATCTGTGCCGCGCCTCAGATCATAACAAAAATAGTGCTCACTACAGGGGCTGTAAGCCCCTCAGTTATCCCTTTTGCAACCACGTTTTCAGGACCTTAGCCTCCTCCCATACAAGAGCCAAAAATTTCCCTGAAATAACTAGTCCTCCTATCAAGGAAAACATTGCAGACCCGCCTATTGTCCCTACTGTGATGAACCTTGGGAATGGTCCCTGCCTAGTGGCCTACCCTTTGGGTACCCCTGACTTAGAACAAGTCATGGTGGTAGCCCTTGGGATAGCCCATTATGGAGCCATCCCTTGACTCCAGCTACAGTTCAATCAAGAAGAATATTATGAATTTATTGTGGCTCCACAATTTCCACAGCATCTCCTCCCAGCAGCTGGTTCTACTGAACATCTATTGGCTTCCTTTGTACAACCTGCCTTAGCTCATCATAAAATGGTACTAGGACTTCACTTTCAGAAAATCTTGTCCCTACAAGCAGCTGTAACTAATCACTGGGACTAATTTTCTGCTTATAAACAGTGGATCCATTCCCTGTTTTCACTGGTGTCTGACAATCAGAACAACTTGGTCACCTCCCAAACCCGCTTGGCTGATTCCATTGAACGCATGTGCCAGTTCATCCCCAAGTACGTCAGAGAGTGTCTACATGAGTTTTGCCAGTTGGAACAACCCTGGCGCACCCAAGTAAACTCTACCCTGAATTCCCATCTCATCAATTTCAAACAACTTGTGCAGCAGCTCAATGAGTTCAGTGCTTACTCCTTTGATCAACTACAGCAAGTAACAGCCCTTGCTGCTAAAGGCCTCTGCAAACTTGGAAAAGAATTCAATCAAGAAAGGGCTGCTACTACTGCTACCATTGCCAAACTCCAGACTCAAGTGAATGAATTGTATGCCCCTGCACCAGATGCCCCACCTTCTCCTCCATCTGATGATTTGGTGGATAGAGAGCAGAGACTATAGGATGCTATTTGTGATTTAAGAGCGTCCACTCACAGTCAAGTTTGCCCTACCAAATTTCCTCAGCCAGATCCCCAAGTGCTTGCTCTAACAACTCAAGTTGCTGAATTACAACAAGAGGTTGCTAACTTATGTGAAATGATGGCGTCTGCTGTTGGTCCAACTGGGGTTATTGATGACAATGGCTGTTGCCCTGGATTGTCAGGAGCTCCCTGCATTCACTGTGCTAGAGAGTTGATAGCTCTAGCTAATGAGGTGGACCACTTGAAATAAGGCCACTCTGAACTTGATAAAGACATACAAGAAATGAGTGAGTTTATCAATTCAGTGAATGACAGGTTTGCTCCTTGCCTTTCAGTGGGACTGTCTCTCACCTCCCAACTGGCTGAACCATCCACAGTAGTAACAGCACAGGGTCAGCACCTAGATGTTACTGAGCAACAAACCACTGTAGCTAGTAATACAAGTGCCCACACCTCTGAAACCTTTACTACTCTCAAAGAGAGTGTTTGTCAGCTGTGAACCAGATCTCCCCCTCTGAATATGAAGCGGAATTCTCCCCGCGTATAAATGTACTCAACAGTAACAATGGTGGTCCAACTCCTGAGGCCTACTTCAAACTGACCTTTAAGCAAGTCTTTGACCCAAAGACTTCTACTATTGTGACTATATTAACTATCTACAAAACTGCTATTAGGAGGGCCTCTGATGAGGTTAAGAAAGAACACATTCTAGCCTGTCTGCATCTGACCTGTCAGGAGATAGTAGTGCCCAAGTTGTCCACCATCAAGATTTGGGAAGAGATGAGGCAGCTTTTGATCAAAATTTTTGGTGATGACTTTAGCTTAGAAGTAAAGAAAGACAACTTCATGCACATTGCTTTCAAACCTAAGGAGACTCTAGCTGAATTTGAAGATAGATTCTACATGGAAGGACAACAGCTGATCATAATCCATCAGTTGACCGCACATGAAGCGTACATGGCTTGCACTCAAGCCCTCAAGGTTAACCAGCTTCTGTGTCTTAACTTCAAAGCTCATAAACCCATGCTTTCTTCTATGATGAGCATAAAGACACTGTTACAGGATATACATCTTACCCATTCTGGGGAAGTTGTGCGGGAGAATTGTGCCGCCTCTAACTCTGGTTTGTCTTCATGTGGCCCCTGTATCCTCACCATGAACTCAAAGTACCCTCCTCAACGCCAAGGGTGCCATAACTGTGGGCAGATAGGTCATCATTATTGAGTCTGCACCAACCCTTGGATTGAAGGGGCTGATACCAAGGAGCAGGCGGGAAATGAACAGTCAACCTAGAGGCAGAGAGGCTCTCTGTGACGGTCCACATATTTGGTGGTTTGCAGGCAGGGCTAATGCTGGCCAAGCAAAAGTTTGGTTGTTTGTTGTAGATAGAGGCCTAGTGGTTAACATGGTCTACTAGGGTAAGTAAGGCCTGGCTGGTAGGTAACAAAGGACTACCAGAGGCAAATGTTGCCTCCACCCAGCAGAAGATATTGGCTGCTTTGGGCTATAGTGCTTCACCTTGCAGGGAACTGTGGCTGCGGAATAGTGAAGGCTGAAATAGCAAGCAGGGAACTCTGTCTATCTGGGGGGGGGGGTAGGTTTTGGACCCCTGGCAGGTAACACAGGCTGCCAGGGAGGGAAAGAGCTTTGAGGGCTCTACATAACCTAATACGCTTACAGGAGGTCTATGAGCAAGCATCCTACCTAACAGACTGGTAGGGTGTCCCTGTTTATGCCCCTATGGGAGCTTTGGGGGAACCCAAAGTGAGCATTATAGGCATAGATTTTCTCAGAGGTGTCACCAAGGTGGTTTGCTTGGGGAAGCAAGCTGCAGAACTTGGTGTGATCAGGCCTCTGGGAAGTAGAGCTGATTACTCTGCAACTGAAAGCCCAGAATTAATCACCTGGGTGAGTAAAGACAATTCATAGACATTGATCTATGCTTGAATAGCCTAAGTGGATTGCCAATTGCAGGGGCCCAGTCAAACACCAGTTCAATGTAGACTCATGCCTGGGTCTACAAGTTCTGGTAATGGGGAAAGAGATAAAGAACCGAGGTGGTTCACAGAATTAACAGAGTAAACTAGCAGGAGGGACTGTTTGGTCACAGTGAAGGCTAGTTGATGGACTGTTAATTCATATTAAATTGTGGGAACCAATATGGTTCAGTGTGTAGAAGGAACAAAGGAGGTTCCTAGTGAGGATTTGTTGAGGAACTGGTTGAGAATAAGCTGAAGGACCAGAAGACTATGATGCAGGACTATCTGACTATGATGCAGGTTGGCCAAAGGACAGGATATTGTGTTTCAGGAGTAGCTAGAGGACTGATGAAGTTAATGGACTGATTGCTGGTTAAGCTGAAGAGCTGGAATATGAGCTGGCTGAAAGATCCAAAGATGATGGTGAAGAACTGGTGGTCTGAAGAAATGAGCCAAGATTTTTCCAAATTGATTTGCCAAAGTGGGAAGATGTGGGGTATTTTGCCTTAGTTTAGTATTAAAATCAAGAAGGAATGTGGATAGAAGTGTGGATAAGATATTTATTTATTAAGTTCCTAGGATAGACAAAGGTATGGTGCTATGAGAGCAGGATACAAGGTTGTTTTGGTGGGACGTTTTCCTTGGATTTTACAATATTTGTAAATATATGGGGAAAACGTTGAAGAGGTCCAGAAAGAACAATTTAAATAGTATTCTACTATTTGAATGGGTTTAGGCTGAAACTAGGAAGAAATGGTGCCAGAAATAATGGACTGGTTAATGCTTTGGTGCGCAAAGAGTTGTAAATTTGAGCGGTTTGAGCTGTGGAAATTATTTTCATAGTTGGATCCCGGTGGAACTTCAGAAATGGTCTATTTCTGCGCTCTGCATTCATTGGTTGAGTTCTGGAAGGTTTCCTGATGAAAATGATTGGTTGGAAGCCAAAAGCTTAAAGTATAAGCAAGGAAATAGTGAATTAATACTTTAAGCTTTTGAGAAAGTAAGTATGTAAGCTTAAGTTATTATAGAAAAAAGTGAGCAAAAATGGTTTAAGCTTATGAAGAAAGCCATTTTGAAGGCGGAATCGTTGGGAAAAGGACACTATAAGAAGGGGGCTGGCTGGAAAGTTACCGGGTCTTTTTGATGTCTTTTCAAGATCTTTTGGAAGGCTTTTGGATGTCTTTCCCAGGTCTTCTGAGTTTCTACCAAGAGGTTTTGGAAGCCTTTTGATCACCAGCAGAACTTGGTTGGACTAATACAACCCAAGATAACGGAGCAGGAGACCAAAATAAGAAGCTGGATTCTAAGCACGGCGCCAGAGTCCAAGTTTAAGGTGTTGGAGTCCAAGTTTAAGGTGTTGGAGTCCAAGTTTAAGGTGTTGGAGTCCAAGTTTAAGGAGCAGGAGCCCAAGTCTAAGGAGCAGTTGTCCAAGACTAAGATGCAGAAGTCCAAGACCAAGTGCAAGGAGTCCAAGATGTTGTTAGAGAACTACAAGTATTGGCAAATCCATATTGTTTCCTTGACCCCCCAGGCCATATACCAGAAGGTTTCTAAGGGGATCTTCCTTCTAAGAGTGAATAAAAGCCCATTTTGACGCCTATACATATTTTTGAGATACAATACCCCTTACTAGAGAATGACAACCCCTTCCGGCCAGTCCCTGGCTACAATCCAGGATACACTTGGGGACTGGTGGACAGGAACCCCACACTCTTGGTTGACAATTCATCCCAGTCTCCTTCAATTCCTCCCTCTATTGCTGACCCTGAGTCTGCCAACACTGAGTCTCCTCCCATTGTGCTGTTATTCCACAGCATCTCTGATGACTCTGAAATAGACAATTCAGATATGGACAATCACAACACCTATGGGTATTCAGTCCTTGCCGTCCCCAAAACTATTGCAGTCCCTTATAAACTATGTTCTTGTAAAACTACACTGACTGCCAAGCCTCTGCCTGAAGCCAAGGAGGTTGTCCCTCACCCATACCTTACTCAAGCTAATAGACCCCCATGCTTGTAGAGTCTTCCAAAGAAGCTGCTGAGGTTTCTGATACTGTGTTCCAAAACGTTTCAGTCTTGTTTCCTCTCCAGACAGTCTATAAGGAGTTCTGGGCCTAAGATGCATGATTAAAAAATGGAACAAAGAGCTGGCAGAAGCCCAATATATTCTGGCTGTCCTCCCTCCCTTTGGTTATACAACCACTCAGGTGGAAATATCTATTCAGAAGGTGAAAATTAAGGCTGTCTTGGACACTGGATCTCCAGTTAATGTTGTCTCCTCAAAGCTTGTCAAGAAGCTCAAGCTTGCCCCCAACCTCAACTATCATCAGTTGTAGGGCACAGCTGGGCTATCCATGACTTGCGCTATAGGAGCTTATTCTGCTCTTCTCATGCAGTTTGGCAAGCTACTCTTGGCTGTGCCTATTGTTTTTCTTGGAGAATGAGAGCTATGACCTCCTAGTTGGTACTCAATTCCTTAGGGAATATAATGTGATCATCAACTTAAAGGACGGCTACCTCTCTATCTTAGGGTATGAGGTCCCTTTGATCTTTGAAGAGCCAGTTAAAGTTCCTAGGAAGCGCCTCAAGACATGTGCCTTAGAATATCCCACTGGTGTTTTCACCCTAAAAATTGTACCCACTCATCCAACATGAAGTGTCCTCCCATGGCTTGCCCTGTGTCTGTAGGTATTCCTCTCCTGGCCACTTCTGCAGTGAATATTCCTCCTGGATCTCAAGCTATCCTGGGCTCCCAAATATCATACAAGCTTCCTGAGCGTACGTTCCTTGAGTTATACTCTCCTCCCTTGCTAGGACGCAATGAACCCTATCTCTTCCTGGGAATCTTGGATGTCTCTCATAAGGACCCTGTTTAATTGCTGATTGCCAACTTAACTGCTCTCCCCATACATGTGTATAAAGGGCAGGTTGTTGACTATGGCAAGTTGTTGAATGCTCCTGATGTCCTATCACTACATCCCTTTGGTACATTCCAGGACTTCAATTTACCTGAAGACAAGCCCCAAGTCCTATCCTTGTTCACTACTCAAGACTTCCTGCAACTATCCCTGGTGCAACAGAAGGAGGTGCTTGATTTTCTAGATTAGTTTTCAGATATTTTTGCTAAAGATAGCACTAATCATGGTCTAGCTAAAGGCGTCATCCATCAGATCAATACTGGTGACGCTCCCCCTTCTGCGCTAAATCATATTGCTGAAGTTGTGTGGAGGACGCTCAGGTGTCTAAAGAGCTCAAACAGCTTCTAGATGCTGGGCTACTTGCTTCTTCTCAAAGCCCATGGGCCTTCCCCTTTAACATACTAAAAAAGAAGGATGGAGTTCATTGTATTGTGATGGACTACCAACAATTGAACTCTTTAATCAGAAAGGATTCCTACCCCTTACCACGCATTGATGAAGCTCTCTGCTGCCTTGGGGGCTCCAAGTTCTTCTCCGCTATGGACTAAGACTCTGGGTACTGGCAAGTTGACTTTTGCCCAAGGACCGCCAAAAGGCCACACTCATCACCTCTGAAGGGCTGTTTGAGCCTACCTTTATGCCACAGGGACTCTGCAATGCACCAGCTACTTTCCAGCAAGCCATGGACTCCATCCTCCATGATTTGAAGCTCTCATGTGCCCTAGTGTCCTTAGATGATATAAAAGTATTTAGTGCTACCTTTACCAACCACCTGGCTCATCTCAAAGAGGTGTTCATAAAGATTCAAGAAGCTAGCCTTAAGTTAAAGCCATCTAAGTGTGCCTTCTTCAAGGAACGCCTTGAATTCTTGGGCCATGAAGTGACCCAGACAGGTATTTGCCCCATGACTAAGAAAGTTGAGGCCATTGAGAAAATGATTTCACCCACCAACCTTTGAGAAGTTCAAGTCTTTCTGGGCATGATGGGATACTACAGACAATCCATCCCCAATTTCACTGACATTAGTGAACCCTTGGTCCAGCTGTTGCATAATGTCCCTTTTGAATGGACCGCCAGCCAGCAGCAGGTCTTTGAGACCCTTAAGCAAAAAATTAAAGTGACCCCATCCTATTATATCCTGACTACAATAAGGAATTCATCCTATATACTGATGCTAGCAACCTGGCCATTGGAGCCATCTTGGCTCAATTGGATGACAAAGGTGTGGATCACCCGGTAGCTTATACCTCTTGTGTCCTGAATAATCATGAGAAGAACTACAGTGTAATGGAGAAAGAGTGCCTTGCTGTGCTGCATGTCGTCAAGAAGTTCTGCTATTACGTATATGGAACTCATTTAACTGTGGTCACTGACCATGCTTTGCTTAAATGGTTACAACAACTTAAGAAACAAGAATGATGACTAGTTAGATGGGCTCTCTGCCTGCAAGGTTACAACTTCACTGTGCTACACTGCCCTGGGATTCAACATCATAATGCTGATGAATTGTCCAGAATGACTGTCCTTGCGCTACATCCTGCTGAGGCTGACAGGCTGTACAAACTAATTGTATATCCTTCTTCTTGGGAGAACAAGACAGAAGAAGTTTGAGTTGCCCTTTACAAATTATCTGAAGACACGCTCATTTGTGACAATCAGCTTTTCAAGAAAGTACAAGACCACTACTTCTCTTATGTATGGCCTAGTCTTTGCTTTTTGTTAGTGCTTCAAGCTCATAAGGAGACAGGACACAGAGGCGTTGCCAAGACTTATGCCTGGCTCTAGAAGAACTACTTCTGGGAAAATCTTTGCCTGCTGATTCCAGATGTCATTGCTAGTTGCCATGATTATTATCTCCAACAACCGCAAGCTGCCTCTCACAAGTTCAAGTTAGTCCTCCCTCAACACGCATTTCATACTGTCAGCATTGATGTATTAAGGCATTTCCCTTGCTCCTGCTCTGGCTGCCGTTTTATCCTAATTGCTTTCAATCATTTTAGCAAGTGGGTAGAAGCTCACCCTAATAAGGACATCACTGCCAAGACAACCCCTGCCTTTATGCTGCAAGATGTATTCTTTTGCCATGGTTGTCCTCAAGTTTTGTTGTCTGACAATGGGACTAACTTCAACGCCAAGTTAGTAACCTCTGTTATTGAAGCCTTGGGATCTCACCATTCTTTCTCTGCCCCCTATAATCCTTTCATCAATGGGGCAGTTGAGCGCGCAAACTCAACTCTGGTTTCTATCATGAGGAAACTCATTTATTCTGATGCTGCCAAAGGGATCTATACTATCCCACTGCTTCTTTGCCTATTTCCTTAGCAAAAATTGTGTCACCAGGTATTACCCTTTTACTATGTTGTATGGTTGTGAAGCCACCACTCTGTTGCTCTTGGGGCCCCCTACTCTCTTCTGATAAGGCCATGAACCCTGACAATCAAATCAAAGATCTATTCAACCAAATAATTGATATTCAGGCCTCTGTCTACATGTCTGCATATAAGACCAAGATGCTTGAGCTCTCTCCCAACAATGCTGGACAAACTCCCTTGCCTGAGTTCAACATTGGCGACCACATTCTTTACTATCAGCATAGAGTAGGAGGACGCGCTCACAAACAACTCATTGTGGGTTGGGCCCTTTTAAGTGACCTTCAAACGGGGATCAGAGTATATTGTAAAACTCCTCTCTAGTGGTCAACAGTTTTCCTGCGTGCATGCCAAGTTCCTCTGCAAGTACCACTCTCCTAAGGCCAATCTAGAGGGGGGCAATTTTGTGAATGCCGCCATTCACCATTTTTCAATTTTGCCTTCAGTGGGTAATTTCAAGGACAAATCCCTCTCTTTTACGTTCACCCTTTAAAATGAGTCTGGCTCCAATTTGGGAAATTATATTGTTCAGCTTCCTGATTCTGCGCAACTCAATTTCCCCACTCATGCTTATGGTGAGTGATCTCACCAGCCATGTACTGCTTTGTGGTAAAGCTACACAGTATATATTTCCAATTTTTTCACCCAATAAACATAAGTACTATTCACATTTTTATCTTTGTGTCTCCACGTACTTTGGCGCCTCTCTAGCCATGTCTAGCAGATATTATTCAATCAGGGCCACAAGGTAATCACATAGCCTTCCCTGCCATTCTAACTGAGACTTAGTACAGATCCAATCCTAAGGTTAGGATTCCCTGTTGTGTATCTGTGCCACGCCTCAGGTCACAAAAGAGGCAAAGAATTGACCTCTCTAGATACCAACATATACCTCACCAAGAATGGGGTCCAGCACACAGTGACAACACCTTACCACCCTCAGGCCAATGGACGTGTGAAGCAACTGAATGGCAGCCTTGTGCAAGCCTTGGCCAAGCTCATTGCTGGGAGACCTGAGGAATGGTACAAGCAGCTAACAACTGCATTGCTTGTATGCCGGGCTTATGTGAACAGAGCCACCAGGAAAAGCCCCTTAAAGTTAGTTTATGTCACACAACCCAATATCATCCAAGCATTATCAGGACCTAAGCAAGAAATGCCAAGCAAGGTTCCCCCTTGTTCAGATCCCCAGGTCATAGAGGCCAATGGTGATCAAACAGAGAGAGAAAACAAGCAGCTACAAAAGACATTCATCCCCATCCAAAATAAGACAAGGTTGGTGGCAAATTTTGTGTCATGAACATTGACAAAAGTAAACTACAACCTGAGAAAGTAGGCCCAGCAATCATCTTAAAGGTAAACAAAAATAACACTTACCTTGTTCAAGGACTTGTGAAACATAAACAAGACAAGGTCTTCCACCATGATTACCTAAGACCCTGCAAGGCAAGACAGAGACAGTGTGAGACTATTCTACCTGCCACAGAACAAAATTTAGTCTAATATGGCGCTTGGGCTCCCAACAAACCTCACTGACAACTTCCCCTAGAGGAGGCCAACCTTCAGTCAGAGGGGGGTGTCAAAACAGCAGGCTTAATCCGCCAGCAAGGTTTCAAGTAAGCAGGTTTTGACCTGCAATCCAATTATCCAGTCACTTGAAGCCAGACTAGGAAGTTGAATTGAATTTATAAATTCAACAACATGAACAGATGATCGCTTACAGTGAACACCTTGTTTTGGCACTTGACTCATTACCAGGATCAAGCCACCCCCCTTCACTATCTCACCGTGTGATCAAAACTATCATGCTCCTCTTATACTTGACTCACAATGGCTATATAATCACTATCCCTCAATAAAGATTATTATTTAGTTTCTAAATATTTTCCTTTTTCAACTCTGCTAAAACAGCACAGTTACAACAATAGCCATGTTTTTTCATGGCATTTTTCACACCATACATAAAGTTATTGTATAGGAAGAGGAACATGTGATTATTTGCTTTCTTGTCAAACTTGGGGAGATTTGTTGGTTTGAAGTTCTGGATCACAGAAGAAGTACTATATTTGTAACTTCTTCTGGGCAGAGGGGAGGTATTTCTATGGTTTGAGGCGCAGAATTGTGCTTCAGATGCTGTGTCTGTAGCATTGTTACTGGTCTGAGATCTTGAAGCTGCGGCCCCGGGTAAAGGTGTCTTGCTACTGTCCAGAACTGGTTCAGCCACGTAGACCTTCTGCATGTCTGGCCTATGTTGTCCTTGTTGCTTTCATAGCTATGAAAAGAGCAAAGGTCTTCAGACAGCACCTGGCTGTTGCTAGAGAGGACACTTGGGCTTCTTCTGGAAGTGGCCTGTGGTTCCAGCTCCAACCCTACCTGGCGTGGGTACAACTGGAGTAGTTTCTCCACTTAATCTTGTAACAGCTGGATATTACTGCATTACAATTGTACCTCTTTAACCAGATCCTTAATTTTCTGATTGGCTACACGTAGTTCATTTTCAAGCTTCTCAATGTAAGACTCCTTTCTGTAAACAATACACCGTTTTTTTCCTGAAAAGCCTGCTGGCTGTTACTTAGTCTATCAAGATTATCATGGTTCTCTTCTGTTTGGTTGTGGTTAAGGTCAATGCACTTTATAAGCTTAGGAATTTTCATATAAAATGGCTACAATCAGCAAGGGACTGTCAAAGGCCTTTATCAATTTCACTAACATTCTTGGATAGCTCCACCATGTCCTGCTGGACTATGGCGGTAACCTCCTTGTTAGTAACAGAGGCAGAACCATCCTAGATCATTCTCATGAACCAGCAGAGCAACTTGACCTCATTGCACAGATAACAAAAGGTAGCTTCTGCTCCCTTGACATGGTGTGTTACCGTACAGAGCCAGTTTTTTCAATCCCTTTGTGCTCTAGCATTGTGCCAAGCATTGTTGCCACGTAGTTTGTCAGGCGCTCCTCAAGCTGTACTGACTATGTAGCTGTGTAGTTTTGATGACCAACAAATCCACTAATCTGATGGCTGATGTTGACCATAGAGCCTACAAGCTCATTGTAAAGGCGTCAAAGGAATGCATTTTGGTTATTAATCAAGTTTCCCTGGTGTGATATGAGATAGAGTTGAAACCCCAAGTGAATACAATTGTGGCAAATTGCAGGATGAGCAAAGCTATGTATGTACTCCTTTGCTTGCTCTATTATTTTTATCTGCAACAAAAGCTGATTTGGAGTGATCCCAGTGAATTTTCTGAATTTCTTCTTTGCAGTTGTGCCATATGATGGCAATACCACCAACTTCTTGTGTCCTTCCCTGTTTTGGTAAGCGCCGCAGTCCATGCTGCCTTTGGCCTGCTCCAGCTGCTGCTGGGTAGGCTCTGCATTCACATCCACTTCTAGTGGAAGAAACATTAAGGTGCAGAGTGGAGTAGTCCTCAATTTGGCAGGAGTGTTACATGTCAGTCAGGAATTGACCAAATGCAACAAATTGCTGGATAGACCATCTTTTGTACCAGCAAGGCGGTTGATCTCTGTGAAGAGCCCATCAGAGTGATCCTGTAAATGGCAGAGGAAAGCATGGAGAAGGTTGTCTCCATTCCCTCCCCAGGCAAAAGACAAGTCCCTGGTAGGGCAACAAGATCCATTGGGCTGTTGTATGCTTGAGCAAGCACCAAATGTCGTAAATTCAGCTATGATGTGGTGGTGGCTATTATACAAGTTAACTCAATTACAAATTATGTATTAAGAAAAACTAAGCTGAGATTCTTCTGCTTAGTGCTTATAATAAATGTGTAGTTAATGTAATATAAATTGTTTATTAAATAATACAAGCAAAGAGTTATATAGGGGTTTGGTGATTAAACTTAAGCCACTGATCCTCTGATCAGACTTCAACTCAGATCATATTGATTCTCAGCTCATCAATTGGTATGATTGTTTGATGGGCTAAATAACCCTCTGAGGTTATGACATGTTGGTCAACCAGAATAGTTGTTCATCCAAACTACAGGGCAATTTGATCTTTTGCGCTAGAGCTAATTGATGGGAGGTATTGATGTCAGTAATGGCTAGTTTACACTAACCACATTACACCAAGGACGTTGTCAAGACAAAATATAAGCTTTCAGAGATTGGGGAATACATCACAAAGATTGCCACAGTTCTTAATGGCAACCAGGTGATCACAGTCTAGTTTTTAATTAAATTTATAGAGTATTGTCTAATTTTGTATATATTTATATTTTTCATTATAGTAATTTTATACAAATAGTTAGTCTAAATAACCCATTAATAATTAATGATACTGTTTTTATAAAAGAATTTTTCTATATTGATAGTTTGATGCCTTAGGCTGTATTATATGGTCTAATTGGTATTTTACTAGTAAAGTATAAGTTTTTTAGTTTTTAATATAGAAAGAATTTTATTACTGTCACTGATTATTATATTTTTTCTATAATATATGTATTTTTATGTAGTACCTTTTTTATATTGGATTTTTTATTTTTTATAAGTTGGAAAAATTATTTTATAGTAAAGATAGCTAATTTCATAGTGAATTATTTTTGAAGTGTATTTTTATGAATTTTTTTAATTTTCATGTACAATTGTTTATAGACTTTTTTAAATCTATGTAGCCACATTACCCTAAAAAGTATTTTGAATCTCAATTCTTATTAATTAAATTGTTCAGGAAACAGGTTTTTGCTTATTAAAAAAGTGTTATCATTTAGTAGTATGAATGATAAAAACTTAATTCTGAATTTTCAATGCTGTTGACATTAAAGTATTTTTAATTCTGATTGTTGACATATAGTAAATCAAATTGCAGAATAAGATAATTCTGGCGGTTGCCACCTCAAGCAATTGATTTGACTCCTGCCAATACAAGGTCATACAATTCAAAGATCACCAAGACACTATCACTCTGCAGGATCAGGAAATTGGAGCCTGAATCCAGAAAATTTCAGGGAAGCATTGCCAGGGTTACCTCCAGAGAAACGCATCCAGAACGTCATCCAGCTCAAGAGAGCAGTACCTAAGGCTTGGCCCATATATTGCCTCACCCCCCAAAAAAAACAACACATTGTGCACGTACCTCAAGGAAGCATTGGAAAAAGGGCTTATTTGCCCCTCACAATTTCCATTTGGCGCCGCTGTGTTCTTTGTGGAAAAAAGGACAGAATTATTAGGCTTGTCACTAACTATTGAGCACTAAACAAGGTTATCATCAAAAATCATTACTCACTCCCACTCACTGACAATCTCTTTGACGCCTTGGGCAGAGTGATCTCTTCTCCAAGATTGACCTGACAGCAGGCTACAACAAAATTTGAATCATAGAAGAAGACATACCCAAGAAAGCCTTCTGTACCAAGTATAGATTGTACAAGTGTGTTGTGCTCAACTTTGAAATGACAAATGTACCATCAACCTTGGTTACCTTTGTGAACAAGGTTGTTGCGCCCCACATTGGCAAACATGCACTGATATACTCTGACAGCATATTTGTGTACAGCCCCTTGATAGAACAACCTCACAAGAACTTGAAGGCGGTCTTTGCAACCTTGATACTATACAAGCTACTTGCCAAGCTGTCCAAGTGCCAGTTTTACCATGAACAGCTTCCATTTCTTGGCCATGTAGTGTCAAAAGACAGCATCAAACCTGACAGGTAAAATATTCAAACAATATGCATAATTCAGCCTCCCAAGGACAAAGCTGAACTCTGTACCTTCCTTGGGATGATCACCTATGTCCAATGGTTCATACCAGACTGCAGCGTCCTGACAGCACCCTTGTCATCAATAACAGGCATCAAGTCTAAATCTGTGTGGACTCTGCTGAGTAACTGTGATGGATCCAGGTCTAACCAGTCAAAATTACCATTATTGTTGTAACTGTGCTGTTTTAGCAGAGTTACACAGGGAAAATATTTAGAAGATAGATAATAGTCTTTTTTTGTGAGATAGTGATTACATAGTTCATGTGAATCAAGGATAACAGGAACAAGATTGGTGATCACACAGCTGGATGGAAGGAGGAGGTGGCTTGATCTTGATAATGAGTCAAGCGCCAAATTGAGGTATCCACCATAAAAGATCATTATCTGTTCATGTTGTTGAATTTGGTAATTTGATTTGACTTCCTAGTCTGGCTTCAAGTGACCGGATAATTGGATTGTGGATCATGAACCTGCTTGGTTGGAACCTTTCTTGCAGGTCAAGCCTGAGGTTTTGACACCCCCCAACTGAAGGTTTGCCTCCTCTGGAGGCAGGTTGTCAGGGAGTTTGTCAGGAGCCCGGATGCCGTATTGAACTAGTTGCTGTTCTGTGGCAGGCAGGGTGGTATCTTGTTGCTTCTGTCTTGCTTTGCAGGATTGCAGGCAATCATAGTGTAGGGTCTTGTCTTGCTTTGCAGGATTGCAGGCAATCATAGTGTAGGGTCTTGTCTTGCTTTTGTTTTCCAAGCCTTTTCAAAAGGTAAGTGTTATTGTTGTTTACCATCAGAATGATTGCTGGCCCCACTTTTTTGGGTTGTAGCTTGCTCTTGTCAACATTCATGACCCAAAATTTGTGCCCAACTTCATGTCTATTGCAGATGGGGACAAATGTCTTTTGCAGACATTCATTCTCCTTTGCTGTTTGCTTGCTGTTAGCATCTATTACTTGAGGGTCTGAGTGTGGAAGGACTTCACTTGGAATTTCCAGTTTAGGTCCTGTTAATGCTTGAATGATATTTGGCTGTGTGCTGTATACCAGTTCAAACAGGCTTTTTCCAGTGGATATGTTCACTTGGGTTTACACACAAGTAGTGCAGTTGGTAGCTGCTTATACCAATTTTCGGGTCTTCTGGCAGTGAGTTTGGCTAAGGCTTTCACAAGGCTACCATTAAGCTGCTCTACACGTCCATTGGCCTTTGGGTGGTATAGTGTTGTTACAGTGTGCTTGACCCCATTTTTGGTGAGGTATATGTTGGTGTCTTTGGAGGTCAATTCTTTGCCTCCATTGGTTATCAGGAGTTCTGGCTTTCTGAACTTGCTGATTATCTCATTGCCAATAAATTATTGTACGTCATTGTCAGTGTGTGCCTTCACTGCTTGGGCTACTGGCCATCTTGTAGCAAAGTCAATGGCGGTGATGATGTATTTCTTGTCATTGTGTTTCCGGGCATGGGGCCAACAATGTCAAGAGCCCATACTTTGAAAGGTAGTTGTGTGCGGATAGGAAGTACTGACTTTGGCGGGGTTTTTCTTTAGGCAAACTTTTTGCATACCTCATATTGGTCTAGAACTTCTTGAATATTGCAGTATAAGGTTGGCCAACAGGCCTTATGTTTAAGGAACTCATATAGGTTAGGGCTCTTGGTTTGTCCAAGATCTCTGTGATAGCGTAGGATGGTGTCAACTTGCTGATGTATGGGAATGTAGGAAATTGTTGTGCTGTCAGTCATTTTTCTGTGTAGGGTCCCATATACGTCTCAAAGAGGTGTTCATTTTTAATGACTGTTTCCTTTGTTATGCTGTTTGTGCCCGGGGGGAATTCTTTGTCTTTTGTTTGTAGTACTAAGAGAGGCCAGTCTGGGTCAAGCCCATTCTCTCCTCTTGAAGCACAGACATACAGGCGGGACAGGGCGTCTGCCATGGCAAGCTTGGCCCCAGGTTTGTACTTAATGAGCATGTTAAATCTATCTAATAGCTCCATCCACCGCGCTTGGCGGCACAACAGATTTGCTTGAGTTTTGAAATAGATGAGTGACTTGTGATTGGTTAATGCTGTGAATTCTTCCTGGCGTTCCAGGTAACAACGCCATTTGACTAGGCAGTGTATGATAGCCAACAGTTCTTTGTGATGGATAGGGTATTGACACTTGCCATCTGTCAATTTTTGCAATTTGTAGGCTACAGGCAGGATGTCACCATCACTATTTTTGATTTGTAGTACTCCCCCAATAGATGCATCTGAGGCGTTGGTTTCCATTTGGTACTCCCTGTCACGTTTGGGGTATTGCAGGATGAGAGCTGTTGTGAGCTTCTCTTTGAGGCGTCTAAAACAGAGGTCACATTGGGGGGTCCACACAAACTTAGACTTGGCGCCTGTTATGGCAGATAAGGGGGCAGTCAAGACGCCAAAGTCAGGAATGAAACATTGTACATAGGCCACCATTCCCAAGAAGGTGCGGAAATCTAATTTATCCTTGGTTGGTGGCATCTTGCAGATGGCCTGTACCTTTTGACTGTTGGGTTTGATGCCGTCCTTTGAGACTATGTGTCCCAAGAAGGATAGTTGCTTGCAGAAGAACTGGCACTTGGAGGGTTTGATCAGCAGTTTGTGTTGCCCCAAGGTAGCAAAGACTGCCTCTAGGTCCTTGTGATGTTGCTCCACCAAGGGGCTGTAGACAATGATGTTGTCTAGATACACTAGGGCGTGTTTGCCTATGTGGGGCGCAAATACTTTGTTCATGAAGGTTACAAAGGTAGACGGGGCATTGGTCATGCCAAAGTTGAGCACCACACATTTGTAGGAGCTGTATTTAGTGCAGAAGGCTGTCTTGGGGATATCATCCTCTTTAATACAAATCTGATTGTAGCCTTCAGTTAGATCAATCTTGGAGAAGACTGTGGCTCCTCCTAAGACATTGAAGAGGTTGTCAATCAGCGGTAACAGGTAACAATTTTAATGGTAACTTTGTTTAGGGCGTGGTAGTCTGTGACCAGACGTAAGATACCGTCCTTATTAGCCACAAAAAACACAGCAGCCCCAAAGGGAGACTGTGAGGGGCGGATAAGTCCTTTTTCCAATGCCTCCTTGAGATAGGCGCATAAGGTGTTGTCTTCATTTGGGTTCAGCCTGTAGATAGGGCGCACCTTGGGTACAGCCCCCTTGAGTTGGATGGATTGCTGAATGTGCTTTTCAGGGGGCAGCCCCAGCAGCGCTTCCTTGAAGATTTCTGGATGGCAGGCCACAATTTCGCGGTCCTGAGGCGTGGAGGTATCCTGGTGATCCTTGAAGTGTATGATCTTGTACTGGCAGGAGTCCCAGTCAATTGCCTTTAGGTTTTCCTTTTTGTCCTGGGTTTTTGAGATACATACAAAGGTGTGGTCTTGTAACAGTTGATCCACAGAGTTGGGGTAGATCTGGTAGTTGACACCTTCACGTTTGATGGTCAACACTGAATTTGTCCAGTCTATGTGAGGATTGTTCTTTTGTAACCAGTCTAGTCTCAGTACATTGTCAAACTTGAGAAAGTTGATGATGGGACCTTGAATGGTGGAGTGGAGATTATCAAGCATGAAAAAGAAGGGGGAAGTTTCCTTTGTCATGGCAATGTGGTGTTTGTCAGCCAGGACCACGTTTCAATCCACAAAGGATTAGTGGCCTGCTTGAACTTATCCACAAAGCTACTGTTGATCAGGGTCCGGTCTGCACCCAAATCCAGGAGTGCTGAGCCTGTGTAACTGCAAAAGCGGAAATGATAGGACATCAGTTTATTGGGATGTCTGGCAATGATCTACAGTACCAGGTCTTCCAATGGTACAAGGATCATTGGGCATTGGTCCACGTCCTCAGGTCAGTATTGTTCATTGGGAAAGTCAGGGGTTGCGTGGGGAGAACTTGGCTTGCTTAGTGCTCTCCCTGAGCTTTTCCCTCATCTTGGTTACCTTGCATGGCGGTGATACAGAAATGGGTCCAGTTGGACTGGCCATTGTTTCCATTTACATGTCCGTTTAAACCCGTGGGTTTGTGGTTGGCGTTGTTCCCATTGCCTTCAGGAGGAGGTCAAAAGGAGTGCCTGACTGGATGGGAATCATTTGGTTTTTCTTGTTTCCCAGTTTTTGCCTTGTGAAGTGTGTTGTATGTTTAATCTGCTTTCTCTGCTTCACAGTACAAGCTTTGCAGGTTGGTCACCTGGTCCAGGTTCACATGCCTCATCACATGCAACTTAAGAGCATTGTAATACATGAGGTGTGTGGCTGGGGTGTCAAAGGCCATGTTGAATGGTGCATGAAGATGGAGTTCCTTGTAGGCGCAGGTGAGTTCCTTAACATTGCCTGTCTGGGTCAGATTCTTTACTTGGCGTATGATCATGAGCACTGTATCTTTAAGCACAAATCTTTCCAGAAAGTCTTGCTTAAAGATATCCCAGTTCTTGTCGGTGTGCTCTTCATGCCTTTTGTTGCACCAGGTGCCAGCGTCATGGGCCAGGCAAATCAAAATTTCTGCAATCCAAAACCACTATGGACACTCCATCTGAGCCAACTTGCTCTGGGTGGACTGGATCCATGTGGCAGTGTTGTTGTCCTTGGCTCCGGCAAAAGGTTCCAAGGCAGCACTCTGTAGTCTTTGAGCTACATAGGCGGTCATGGTGGTTTTGTTAGCTGGTTGCAGCATCAAGGAGGGAGCCTAAAAGAAACTTTGTGCAGACATGGCGTTGAAGGCGGGTAGCAGGATTACCGTGTTCTGGTACAGGACAAAACCATCAGGTATGGCGGTACCAGGGGTGTATGGAGTCCAGTCAGGTGGGAGGCCAGACATAATTCCGTCAAGGATTTGTTGGCCATGGCGTGTGCGGGCAACAGGTGGAATTTTTCAAGATAAGGTAGGATGGAGAACCTGCCTGTGCTGCCAATGTTGTAACTGTGCTTTTTAGCAGAGTTACACAGGGAAAATATTTAGAAGATAGATAATAAACTTTATTGTGAGATGTGATTATATAATTCATGTGAATCAAGGATAACAGGAACAAGATTGGTGATCACACAGCTGGATGGAAGGAGGGGGTGGCTTGATCCTGATAATGAGTCAAGCGCCAAATTGAGGTATCCACCATAAAGGATCATCATCTGTTTATGTTATTGGATTTGGTAATTTGAGTTGACTTCCTAGTCTGGCTTTGAGTGACCAGAAAATTGGATTGTGGGCCATGAACCCACTTGGTTGGAATCTTGCTGGCAGTTAAGCCTGCAATTCTAACATTATCTTGCCCTTGACTCTTGTTATTGGTACCTTCCTGTGACAAACTTCAAGGAGCTTTTTCTCCAGGGAGGGAATTTTGTGAGACAACGCTTTATTGTCATCTCTCCAACAATCCATAATTTTGACACTCTTTTCCTCTCTGTTTCTTAACGCCTCAACTTCAAAATTGGCTCTGTCCTTTACTTGTTGCATAATTTTATCAAACTCTAACAGCAAGTTCCTGGAGTCCCATGCATAAAATTGATTTCCTTGTGCCAGGGTTCCTTCTCTGGAAAAATAGTCAGAGTATAGTTCTTCAAAAGCTGCTTTTACTTCTACTAAAGATTTCTCAGGTGCAATCTTAGAGACCTCCAGACTTGCCCAAGCCTCCTCAAGCAAGCTGGTAGGAACTTCCTTTCTTGCAGCAGCGGTCTCAACACAAAGCACTCTGAATTTTTCTCTTTCAAATGGTGATAAAGAAGACATGATAATTTAAAAGAAGTTTAGGGGAAAGCGTCAAAATTGACAATATATCTTTATTTAAAATTAGCTGTTTTTGCTTATATACCATTTGGGGCATATTTGGCTGAAAACCCCTTTGGTTCCTGAATCAACCTATGATTCATCACGTGGTCTATGACATTTGAGTCATCCAAATCTAGATCTTTACCTAACAGATCTCCTGTAATTCTCAACCTATGAGAATTAACCTACAATAAGAAGGAATCACCTGATGCTATTCATCTCAATGTATCAACTCAGCATGGAGTTTCCTCAGCTCCTGGTGCCAAAACCCTGTGGATTACACATCCAAAAACTCAGCTATTGATGTTCCAACTGGGAACCAGCTGATCAAACCTGAATTCCTAGGCATCCTTGCCTTTATTTAATAAACTTTGAATATTAATGGGGTTTTGCCTTAAAACCCACTAAAATTCTTTGAAACTTGAACCAGGCGCCACCATAACGCCCAGCAATTTTCCCAGGTGATGCCTCAGCGCCTAAAAAATTCACTAGGTGGCGCTTCTAACCTAATGAATTTGCCAAAGCATTGCTTTTAACCCAAAATTTGGGGGTTTACTTTTGATTAACCTTAACCAAACTTCTTGACACAGTCAAGGCAATTAAACAATATAATTAAAGCCTCATTTATTATATTCTCATGTATTTATTAATTAATCTTTCCCATTAATTAAACTGTTTTTGAGATGCCTAGTCTCCAAGATTTATTTTAACAAGCTTGCTTTCTGTTCTTTTATTGAATATAGATACTAAGTTCTAAGGAATCTTTATCTGAAGAATTCCAGCCAAACCTATCTACATAAAAAAATTAAAAACAGAGGAACTTTATATCTCAGAGTATTTATTTGGCTAAATACTTAACAGTGACTGTTGTACGGTCACAGTGACCTCTGTTTCTGTTACCTGAAGGAAAGCTGACGTCTGCTCCTATTCTTCAATACCCAAAGCAAGACAGAGACTACCAAATGAAAACCAATGCTTTGGATGCCTTCACTGAAGGGGTGCTAAAAATATAAACAGACAACGGCAACTTCTTACTGGTAGCATATTAATCATGCAAGTTGACAGATGGTGAATGCTGCTATCCTATCCATGATAAAGAACTGTTGGGCATTGTCCATTGTCTAGTGAAGTTATATTGTTATCTGAGCACCAGGAAGAATTACCAGCCTTGATAATCACAAAATTAATATTTATTTTAAAGCCCAGGTCATCATATCTAGGTGACAAGCATGCTTGATGGAATTCCTTGAGAGATTCAGCATGAATATCCAGTATAAGCCTGGACCTGAATTAGTCATGGCCAACACCCTTTCCTGCTTATACATCAGGGCCAAAAGAGGTGAAAATGGGCTGTACCTGTACTGGCCCCTCCTAGTACTTTGGACCAAAGACAAGGGTTTCTGTTTGGGTACCATCAATATCACAAAAGAGACTGTCATCAAAAACAAGTACCTCTTTACCATATATACAACATGCTACATTGAAAAATGACCAACAGAAGCACCATCCTGTACATTCCCACACATCAAAGGGTCAATATCATCTTGCTTTACCATTGAGACCTGGGACATATCAAGAGCCATAATCTCTACATATTTCTAAAGCACAAGACATGGTGTCTAACCCTATATAGAGACGTACAAGAGGTATTCAAGCAATGTGAAGTATGTGAAAAATTTGCAAAGAGCAATACCCCCAGAAATCTGTGTTGCAAATTTTTTCTCAACTACCTTTCAAGTTGTGGGCCCTCAACATTGTTGGGCCAATTCCAGGAACATAAAAACTAAAATTATATCATCACTGTCATTGACTTTTCTACTTGTTGGCCAGTAGCACAAGCAGTGAATAACATACTGGCAACAACATCCAACACTTTATTGGCAAGGAGATTATCAGCAAGTTTGGTACAACAGAAATTTTGATCACAGATGGAGGCAAAGAATTAACCTCAGAAAGCACTAACATGTAACTCACAAATAATATGATCAAACAAACAGTAATAATACCATACCATCCTCAGGATAATGGCCAAGTTGAGTGGCTAAACGGAAGCTTAGTGCAAGCCAATGCCAAGATCACAGCCAGGAGTCCTGAGGAATGGTAAAAGCACTACCAACTGCACTCCTTATATGATGCACCTGGGTGAACAGATCCACCAGGAAGAGCCCCTTTGAGCTTATATGTGGTATACAACCAAATATCATCCAAGCCCTTACAGGTCCAAAGTTATAAATACCCACCAAAGTCCCTCATTGTTCAGCGCCCCAAGTACTAAAAGCCAACAGTGATCAACTGGACAAGGAAGAAAAACGTCTGTAAAGCACATTTGTTCCTATCCAAGCTAGACACATAGTTGGGGACAAGATCTGGGTAATGAACATAGACAAAAGCAAGCTAAAGCCCAAAAAGTAGGCTCTGCCATCATATTAAAGGTAAACAAAAACAGCACCTACCTGGTACAAGGACTCAACAAGTGCAAACAAGACAAGTTCCTACACCGCAATTGGCTACAGCCCTTTAAGACCCAACAGAAGCAATGTGAGGCCATTCTACCCACAGCCAAACATCAACTAGTCTAGTATGATGCCTGGGCTTATGACAACCTCCCAGATGTTCTCCCTCCAGATGAGGCTAACCTTCAGCTGGGGGTGTTGAAACAGCAGGTTTAACCTGCCAACAAGGACCCAACTAATAGGGTTTGAAACCTGCAATCCAACTTCCTGGTGACCTGTAGCCAAACAAGGAAGCTGACTCAAATTCCTATAATTAGAAACATGAACAAATGATGATCCCATATGTTGGATGACTTGATTTAGCGCTTGACTTATTAGCAGGATAAAGCCACCCCTTCATCATCTAACTGAGTGATCAACACAATCATGTTCCTCATATAATGATTCAGTGCAACTATATAATCCATATCCCCAAATAAAGATAATTATCTAGTCTCCAAATATTTTCCCCTTGTAACTCTTCTAAAACAGCACAGTTACAACAAGCATAGCCCAAGACCTGGAGCAGCTCAATACTACTACCACATGGCTGTGTGATAGCACTTTTGCTATCTGCACCTCCCTCTTTAAGAAGCTTTGGGTCCTGCACGACAGTTTGACACCCAGATTATTCCCCTTGTCTTCTTCCTCCTTCCTGGTTCTAAGACTAAAGTCTACACCAGAGCGTTCAAGATTGTCTGGGATTATTTAAGCTCCATTCCTGCCAACAAGCTCACCCTCCCACCCATGCCACCAGATAAAATCCTTCCTCTTCTGAGAAAGATGAGATTTCCCAGGCTACTGAGCAGATTGCTCATGTGCACTTACTTGGGCCAGAGGTGATAATTATGGACTTTGATCTTGCTTAGTTCAGAGCCATTTGAGGTCACCTTTAATGAAGAGGTTCAGGGCTACTTCTTCCATTTTAGACAGGCCCTCATCAAAAATCTCAAGAGCAAGAAGGAGCTCTTTGACAAGTACCTCAACCATGAAAAAATGAAGTGCTGCTTTGTCTTAAACCAGCTTGCTGCCTTGGCTTTTGTGCATCCTGAGCACACTGGGCTTGACTTTGAGGCCATCTTGGAGGATGCTTATGTTAAGAAGCACTCCACCATCATCAAGGAATATTTTCTTAATTCAAGCGTCAATGGGTAGGCAAGAAGGTGACTTCCAGTAGAGAAAGGAGTGGGGGCACTGCTCCTTGTAATTGCCAGAGTTCCTGACTGAAGAGAGAGAGGAAGACCACTTTCAGCCTGGAGGTTTGGCATAAATACCTCAAGACCAAGTCTAGAGATAACCCCAAATTCAACAAATTCTTCATTAAGCTTCTGAAGGAGCAGTCCAGGAATGTCTCCAAGTTATGTGACCTGGCCAACCAGGTGGCCCCCAAAAAGAAGAAGTCAAAGGATCAGGAGTACCAGGAGGTGGTACATAAAGTTGTGAAGAAGAATTACAAGGTGGTGGAAATAAAAAATACACTGAAGATGTTGTTACTGCTCTTGCGGTTGGCTTCAATCAGCCCACTAAACCTTGCTTTGCCTTTTCTTTATATTTTTCTTTTTTAATATTTATATTTATTTACTTTTTGGATATTGCTAATCTTTTTAAGTATAAATGGTAAGTTTCAGGCTTATTTTCAAGGTGATGGTATAAGAAATACCTTATATTTTGTTAATTTATCTGTAAAGTATAGATATTTTCTGTTGTGCTTATAGAAAATATAATGAATAAAAGGTATAGCCTTCATATTTTTTGTAGTTTTTATAATATTTTATTTATCTTTATTTTTGGTATATTGTAATTTTTATTTTTATGGGAATAAAATTTTTTTTAGCAACTAGTGTTTTTAGATAGTAAAGTGAGAAATAATTATTATATCTCTGTATTCTTTTTAATTTTGGTATTTTTATTGCATTATTGAACTCTTTGGGATCATTTTAGTATAATGTATTAGTTTTAATTATTTTTATGTTAAAAATGCTCAGTGTAAAGTGTTAGATTAGTTTAAAAAGTGTCACATACAGAAGACAAAATTATCAAAAACCAAATTTACACTTTACTATATTGTCAACATGACCACTGTCAACATGCCACTTTCAACATGAGCAATGTTGCTGTTGAAAGCCTGCCTCTGGTGTCGGTACCAATTTAGCTAGCGCTGATAGAACCCAGTTAGCTCCAGGAAGGTATGTTGATGATTGTCACAAGTATTAAATTCTTGCTATCAATTAGCAAGTAAAAATCCCAATTTTGAGTTTCAAACCCCAGGACCCTGCAGGCTTCCAGCCCACGAGTAGCTGGACCAGAGTTTTTTTGAGCTCAAACCAGTAAAAAGATTTGACTTTGGAGAAACCTCCAAGACTCACCAGCGTAGCACCTTCTATAATCAAACCCTGTCCTCTGAGGAATCCTTTTAGCCTAGTAAATAGGAACACCAACCCAAGCAATATCCCTGTAATAACTTGGGCCAATGCCAATAGAGTGCTGCAGAAGTTTCCCCAAGAACTAGGGCCACCAAACGATGACAAATCTCATGTCTCAAAGAAGGAAATTGATATTCCTCATTACAGCTTGGCCAATGATTAGCCATCTATTTTGGATACCACTGAGTATTTCCAAAACCTGGTAAATGCTACCACTCAGTCCATAAGAATTTGCAAAAGTTTTCACAGTTTTGATGGGCATACTTATACCCAAGAGATGACAAGAGGATGCTCACTGCCATCCTTACAATAAAGTGTTATGAACCTTTGGTTCACACAGGTCTTACCCTAAATCCTTTTAGCACTTTACCATTTTCAATTTGATCTCCCCAGGCCTGTCCTTGCTTCTCACCAAGCCCAAGAAAACATGGATCAACCACCCAAATTATTCTGTCCTCCAGGAGCTTCCTAAAGCCAGGTTCATTTTACAGATTATCTTCTAAGCTCATATTATTTGGAGTTTACCTTAGAGGAGATCCTAATTTATGGCCCAGAAGCCTGTACCAGAGAAACAGAGCTTATTGGTTGTAAAGGAACTTGGATCACTGTGTAACCTTTGCTATTTTACAACAAATATAACTACCTATCTGTGTATTTGGTACCAATGACTCCTCCTTTGACCCTGCAGCCCAACCACCCACAATAATATGTTGCTACTAGTGAGTCTACCCCCACCTAGATATACAGAGTCATGTACACCATACTCACTGGCTTAATTAATTATATGGTGCCCACCATCAGACTCTGGGCCATCCTTGGTAAATCACTATCCTACATTGTAAAGTTAGTCCCCTGTCCTGTGGTGGTCCCTTCCTTCTGGGCTTGTGGGCTGTCTGCCCGCAAGTTCTCAGGAATATACCACAGGATATATCCCTGACAATTATTCAGCTTCTTGAACTGGGTGAATTCAGAGGTAGTAAGGCGGGGTAGCCCTGGCCCTCACACTTTTAGTGATGAAGCCCTAGGTGCTTCTGTTCATCATTGGGATTGAACAGGAACCTATCAGATAAAACCCATCAGTGCCCTTGGAGGACATTATTAGAAATTAGATGGACAGGACTTCTGGTAGCCTGAAATCCTCTTCATAGTTTTATAAATTGTGGGATTTTGATATATCCTGGTGCCCCAGGCCATTCTTGGTGGGTGTAACAACCCCAAAGATGTTTAAGTCTTCATTTTATTCCTCTTATATGTGGGGGGAGTCTCTTCTTCATCTGCCTGGCTGCAGACAAATTTTTTATCAGAAATCATTTATCAGAAGTTTATGTCATTGATGATGTAACTAAAAACAACAAGATTTCTATGGATGTTGGACCTGAGTCCAGCATTTCTAGTCCCTTAACTCCTAAGAATGCTGGGTTAGTTAATAGTATACTTTTCAAATTATCTGCTGCATTTCTTACAGTTCAACCTGCAAACTCTGGGTTAAAAAAAGCGGAGATTTAACTTGGGACTTCTACTGCTGTAAACTTGTGCTTTGACAGTGAACTTTTAGTAATTTGAATTTGGAATTTTATTACCTTTTTTCAAACATCAAGTGGGGTTTCAGCTCATTAGACACTAATACATGTCCTAGGTTAAATCCAGGTGCCATATGGGTGGGCTTTTAATTCTCCAGATATTGCAATTTCTTAGACAGTAGCTTGTACTTAGACTGCATGACCACAAATTCTTCAAGCACCTTTCCTATAAACAGGTAATCATCCCTTTCATAGACCTTCACCTCAGCTGGGATGAGATCTTTTTTAGACTGATACCACCCCTAGAACAGTCTTTTGAACTCTCCTCCTATGAACTCCTTTCCTCTGGTGAGCATATCCAAGCGTTGAGTCAATCTGTATCATTCTTCATCCAAAGTCTTGATTGTTGCAAACCTCCTGCAGCTCTGACAGTAGACATCTTCTTTGCTTGAGCTAAGGCAGAAAAATTTATGAGTCTTATCCATGGGAAACTCTGCAAAAAGGGGATAATGAATGGAGATTTAGATTTGCATTTATTGTACTCATAAGAAATATCCCCATATAAACCTTCTATATTGTGGCCTTTTTTGGGAGGAATATATTTGGGTTGCCAAGTCTTAGAGTCATTGCTTTATCTCTTGGGTTCCTTGTCTCTAATCTTTCTCTCATGTCCTATGTCTTGGGCTCCTTGTGAGGTTTTCTGCATCCTGCTTTCCTGGCCTTTCAGTCCTGTGATATCCTTCTCTTGGCATTTTACTCCTTTCCTGATGTATTGGGCTCCTGCTCTGGCTTCTGGCTCTGTATCTCTCCCTTGTTCCAGTCTGTTTTCCTTTAAATAGCTCCTTGTTTAACCTTTTCCCCTTTCTGATTCCTTTCTTTTCCAGGCTTAAACTATGTGGTTTTTCTCTCTCTATAAAAAATCAAACTTGACATCTTACTTCAGTCAATCAATGCAGAATTTTCATTTTCAAACCCGTGATTTATTAGGGGTTTCCCTTCTATTTTACCAATGAAAACCATTGATAAAGCAAGCTTTTTCCTGCAGCTAATCACACACTTGGATTGGCTTGTTTTTCCTAACAGTTTTTTCATGCTACATGCTCCTGCCCTTGGTTAAAACCTGTTGTCTCCTTGCTCCATAAAAACCATGGCTCCAAATTTTGAACAGTTTATCTGTTTCCCTGTTTTATTTTTGCTGTGACAAATTAAAGGATTTATTCTTATGTTTCACTTAATGATTTTTTTTAAAATATTTCTACGTGTTTCCCTGTCCCACATCAATTCTTGGCAAAACTCAAAGTCATATGTTGCTCTGCTTTTGCTCCTCTTAATGTCCTGGCAAATTTCTGGCCCTGCTTTCAAAGTTTCTCTGTGCTGTTCCCATCTGCTCCTGTCTCATCCCACTCAACTAATTTTTAATAAATTTTTTCCTTAACAATTCAATATTTTTTACTTATTTAATTATATAATTTCTTTATTTATTTACATCCTTATTCTTTATATCTTTTAATTATTTTGCTTCATTTTTTCTTTCTTTAATATTCTCTTTATTTTCTCTGTTTATTTTATCTCTTTACATCTTTTCTCTCTGTTCTGTATCTCTTTTCAGCCACCCTTGATGGTCTTTTACTAGTCCTTTGGCTTCTTTTTCTGACAATCCCTACTAATGTATTCCATCTGAGATTCTCTATTCTGTTAGTCTCCATCATTCAACACCTCAGACTCAGGCAATAATTCTCCACAAGTTATCAATTGGAACTAGACCCCCCATTAGTGACCTACACCTTAGTTCATCAGCAACTGACACTCCTCATGTCTTGACACTGTGCCTGAAAGCTCAAGATAACCACTTGAGTGAGTAAAAACAAAGTACCCCACTTCACTTCCCAGAAACCTCCAAATCACCAAGTTATGCAGCTTTTTCTCTAGACAGCCACACCAATGATAATTCTGGGCATAACTATGCTTTCCTAGTAGCCTCAAGACCTCCCCAAAGCTACCAGGAAGACATAGAAAGAGAAAGCTTACCCCAGCCTATGTAAGATTGTTCAACTGCATGCCCCCTGCAGTTGGTACCAGGATCATAGAGCTTCTACTGTGCATGCTTTTCCAGATATCCAGGACCTTCTTATCATTCCTCTACATGAACAAAAGGCCACTTTATTCTCCTTACCTGGTTTAGGTCACTCATCTCTATTGACTCAAGTTAGGCATATCAATACACTAACCAGTCTTTACCTGTTTCTAGGCATTTAATCTTAATTTTGGCTAAAACAGCCCTTGCCTGAAAAATGCTTTCATTTGGATTGTCACACCCAGCCAATAAAATCTATTGCATCTTCTGGATGATTTAGAAGATTCACCAGCTAAAGAAATATTAGATTAAAATATATAATTCAAGTCTGTTCAAGAATTATATATGTTTCTTTACTGTTGTCTACTGTTGATTCAAAAACTCATGTCTGTCAGTTCTGGTTTGCCTCTAAGATTAACCTCAAGAGGTTGAGAGTCTAATTGGAATTTTTCATGCTTTTTGGAGATTAAATAATGGGTCTCATTTAGTTAACTAAGTTCAATCTGATTATTTTTACTTTAAGTTAAAACTCAACTTATCCTAACTTTCTTAACACCCAAGAAAGGCATATTTTATTATTTAGAGCAATGTTATATAAAGTATGAGGAGACATTCCTTCAATTTTTCTAATCAATAAAGTCTGTTATATTCAGCCACTTTATAAATACTTATTTTTTTTAGTACACAACCATGAGATTGCACAAGTCTCTTTACAAGGAGCACCTTGGGTATAGGTGGATGATCTGACTTCTTTTTATTAGTAGTACCTGGGCAAGTGTGTTCCTTGTCACTAGAGCTGACTCTAGTTCTTCTAAATCTCCTGAATCCAAAATTTCTGGCATTGTGTGATCCCAGAACGCTGGTATACAACCTCACTTCTTTCTGACAATCTCCCTATTAGAGAGAAGGCATAAAGTCATACAATACCATTCCCAAGTTATCTGTTCCTCAAGTTTTACATTCTCTTGTGTTGGTCTTCCTGTTAAGCTACTTAGTTGCTTATTTCTTCCTGGGTTTCTTTAATCCTCTCTTTAATTGTTATTTCCTACTTGGGGAGCTCTTCATTATTGTGATGATCTGTATTCCAGTAGATTCCCTATTGACAGGAATAAAACCTCCTGTCATAGTTCACCAAGCCAGAAATATTTTTCCAAGTGGATGGTTTCCTCACACTTATGCCTAGTTGGGCTCTTTCTCACATGCAACAGTTCACTTCTAATATTGAAGCAAGATCCTGAAAAAGAATCAACCCCCAGTTCCCACTCCCTGCAGCCCGCCAGCTCAGAAGGCCAAGAGCCCAGCACCCATATCCCAGCAAGAGCAAACCCAAAAGAAAATTTGATGTGAACCTTCCAGGACTAAAATCCTTGCAAAGGTTACAGGAATTCACAAGCAAAAAGAAACATTTGATGCCAGAAGCTTCTCTGAAGTGACAACACTTGACACTGGCAGGCAGGGCAGTAAAATTAGCAATTCTGTCAATAATAAATGCCCTAAACCCGCCCAAGGCCCAAGAAATGGCACTTGACCTGCAAACCTGTCCAACACTAATAACCAAGCTGATAAACATAAAGGTTCAGGGGCCTATTCTTCAGTGATATTCAATAGCAACCCACCCTCATATGATACCACCCTGTCACCCTTAGAATCCTGATGCCAGCCTGCCTAAGCCCAGGAAATCTGACCTAATAATGAGGTCTGGCAAAGCGGTATTTATACTCTGCTAGGTCAAGACCAAATCCCATTGTCATCTTGAGTAATAAAGCTGTTATGAACCTTTGGTCTAGCCAATTTCTACCTTATACTATACTTGTTTCCTTTCACCTCTGTACAGGTCCTTCAGGCCACACTGCCCCTGCTATCACACCAGAAGAACCTGTGGTCCCCATACCTATGCTTTCCTGTCCTCCTGGTGCCATGTTTGGTCAAATAAATTTCACTGGATATCATAAGATATTTGTCTACTCCAAGTTCACCTTAGAGAAAATCCTTGCTACTGGCTCCATAGCAAGGTCCCATAAACCTGAAACCTTTGGCATAGAAGGCTACTGGTGCACAATACAGCCCCACCTCTTCAGGGACAAATACAAACCTCTGTTGGAGTACTTGGTTCAAATGACCCCTCTTGTCACCCCTGGACCAGCCTCCTGACCGCAAGATCAGGAAGTTTCTAACCAGACCACATCCACCCAACTATTTGATTCAATGTACATTACACTGATAGAGTTGATGGACCCCATGATCCCTACTAGCCCAGTCTCTCTCTTAAATTATCAAGTTAGCGCAATATTGTGACAGGCGCTTCCCACTGGACCAGCAGTTGCCCTACCTACATCTGCAACTGCCCCAACCCATAATTGGCTCCTTGGAGCTCTTGGAGGGGCTAGGGGTAGATTACCCTTCAGAAGACTCCTTTTCTGAAGAGGGGGCGGGTTCAGGGGTCTCCTTGGAAGCCTTGGTGGGCTTCTTGGGGATGCTCTTGCTGACCTTTGGGTCAGGCGTCTTAGTTCTAGAAGTAATGGTCCTCATTGGGTTGATGGGAGGTTGATTTAGGAAGGTATATATATGGCTCAAAGTTAGTATTTTCAGCTGATAATAAAGAGAATTTATTCATGAAGTTATTGTTTTTTAACAGGATCTGAGATCCTGAGCACTACTTGCTATATTTTTTAGGGATCAATAAGTTTTTCAACTGGGGAAGCTAACTCAGTGATAATCCCAAGTGAAGTAAAGGTATTGTGAATTCAACTTAATTATATTTTTATTGGTCTAATAAATGATAATTTGTGGGTTTATTCATCAAAAAGCCTTAGCTTTTGCTTATGTTTTGGATAGTTATCTTTACTAAATACAGATTGACATTAATAACTGAACCTTCCAGATACTTACCAGCCTCTTGTCACTTGGGGTATCTCTACTAAGGCTACTAGGATCAAACCTTGGGGTATAAAATTGAATGCACATTCCTACAATAAAATAAGTTTTTTTTGCTCATTAATTTTGACATTGAATCTTTGGCGCTCATCTTCCATTTGATAGAAAGATATCTATTGCTCACACTCACACTCAGATAAAACAGACTTAAATCCAGAACCTCAAGTCTTATTTATGTAAGACTTTCACCCAAGTTCTTTGATATGTCAAATAATAAAGTGCAACTCAAAAAAATGATGCTCACACAGGGGCCACAAACACTGCATCCATGCCTTTCAACACTACCTTCATTGGTCCTACCGGTCCTCCTTCCGCTGACATTACCTTGCCTACTATCTCTAGTCCTCCTCTTGAAGAGGACATATCAAATCCTCCTGCTATCCTGTCTGCTGTGGTAGTCTAACTCCAGCCTCATGTAATACCTAATACTATTCCAACACCTACCTTTTATAAAGTTTAAGAAACTGTCCTTGCGTTGGTTCAAGGTGGGTGTACTGCAAGTACTATTGGCTCTAAACTCAACCCTGTGTTTGGGGGCGCTGAAAACTGCTTCATGATGGTCAAATAAAGGGTTAGCTATGTTTTATACTTCTTCCCTATTGACTACACTGAACCTTTTCCAACACTTTGTCCACCCTGCACTTGTTCATCACCAATTGCTCTTAGGGTTGCACTCCTTCCAGTTGGATTCTATGCTGACTGCCTCTCACAATAACCATGATAAATTTGTGGCCTTTCAACAATGGGCCAACAATTTCCTCTTGTTGTTGTTTTCTAATCAATGTGACTCCCTTCTGGCCGGGCAGCTTCTACAATCAACAGTAGATGCTATTTGTGCCTCCTTTCTCAACTATGTACGTGATTGTCTACAAGCTTACAAATTTAGTCAAGCTGCTTGGTGAGAAGCTATTGAAACTAATTGTACTTCACAAGAGTCTGTTCCAGATCATCTTATCCAACAGCTTAACCAATTCTGTGATCACTTAAACGGTCAGATGAGATTACTGAAAGCCATTGTAACTTACATTGCCTCTTCTATGCATGAAGCTACTAAAACTGCCCAAGCATAATGGGTAGTCAAATATAAGAGCCTTAGAGACTATTTTGAAGAATATTTCAAATCTGATAACTTTAATTCATCTACTCCTCCTGCTAGTGATTCTAACCCTGAGTTGTAGGAGATCTGGGAAGCTATTCACAAACTCAAAGCTAAAACCATACAACAGACTGCTACAGCTGCAGCTCCTGCTTCAGCTTCTCCTCCTACACCCAACCCACAAGCAACTGTGCTGATAGGAAAGATGACTGGAATTAAAGCTAAGGTTAAAGCCCTGCAAGCTGCTATGGCATCCTCTGATAATATCCCCCTCATATCAAAGAATAAGGCTGTTGCCCTGGACACAAAGGGGAACCTCAAATCAAGTGTTTTACCTTCCTTGTGCATCTGAAACAGGATGTTGAAGTAGTCATCCACAATTATTAGGCCCTTGATTCTGATCTACAAGAAATGTGTGAACTCACCAAGAACATTGATGAACATTTCTCTCCCCTCATTGTGCAGATGCAAGATTTTTCTTTTAAAATTGTTAGAGTTGTGCTACTACAGCTGTGCAAAAATCCAGATAGATAACACCCTCCAAGTAGCCACCGCTTCTAGAGATTCTAGGGCTCAAATGAAAACCACTCTTACTACCTTAAAAGAGAGTGTATGTCAAATATGGGCTCTCCAGCCTCCCGCTGAGAGTGAAGCCAAGTTCACCTCTAAGGTTTATGCTCTAAACTCTAACTCTCAAGAAAGTTCCAGTGGGCCTACTAACACTAGTGTCAATCCTAATTATAAGCCATCTTTCAAACAGGTGTTTGACTCAAAAGCTTCAATTACTGCTGAATTCCTCACTATTTATGAGACAGCTATGTGCTGAGTACCTGAAAAACTTGAGAGGGAACACAAAAAAGCCTATCTCCATCCTATGTGCCAAGAAGTGGTGGTTCTGGACTAACTAATATCACCACTTGGGCCCAGATGAAGGAGATGTTAATTGAGGAGATTGGTAGAGACTTGATTTTGGAAGTCAAGAAAGATGCCTTTATGCACATTTATTTCAAGCCTAATGAAACTATTGCTGATTTTGCCAAGTGCTTCTACATAGAGGTGCAAAAGTTAATCACTAGCTGTCAGCTCACTGTGAAGAAAGTGTACATTGCCTACACTAATACCCTTAAAGTCAATCAACTACTATGTTTGCACTTTAATGAGCATAGTCCAGTGCTATTGTTGTGTTTGGCTCCTGGGGACAACATCCAGGAAGACACAGCAGGAAAGCTTTATAACAAAAGATTTGAAGTTTGAAGCTAGCCTTGGGTTAGCCTTCAGGGCAAAATTAAAGACATGTACCTTAATTTCCTGGAATACAAGATGAGGAATTCCTTTTGATGGAAAGGAAAGGGAAAAGCTTGAAGATTATTAAAGCCAACACAAATGTGGATAAACTTTTCATTATTAGGAGAATTGATTATACTTAAATAGTAGACAAGGCTCAATGATCACTCATTAGGTAGACAGAGTGGCAGTGGGGGTCACGTTTGGTTGAAATCATACCATAATCAGTCCCAGGCTGTTATGGCAATCTGGAATGAGTATACATTGGCGTCAAAACATTTATGGGAGGCAAGAAATATCCAAAGTCAAAAGAGAAACCAACCAAACCTTTGCACATATCATTATTTGAAGGCCATATCAAAATAGCATTAATGGTGTAATTTCCAACAGCTTTCTTCAATGAAGGGAATCAAGACCCTCTTGAAAGACATGAATCTGACCTATACTAGTTCTGTATTTAAATAATCACACTCTAATTAAATTAGTTGATACCTTGTCCTTCCTAAATTATGACCTTTGACAACAATGGGCAGCCTAAGTGTTAAGGATGGCATAATTGTGTAATTTTGGGTCATCATTCTCACTTTTTTACCAACCCAAAGGTAGAGGGTGAAGATCCTAGAAGTCAGTTGGGAAAGGCCCAATCAATTTAGAGGCGAGGATGCTCTCTATTGACTACCCTTCCAAGTCTCCTTCTATTTATGCTCTCACCACCCCCTACTGTGTCTGGCTCTATATCCCTTCCTGCCACACCTTCCATCCTGCATCTCTTCCATGACCTACCAATTGACTCTAATTCTGAGGAATCCAAAGAAAATGAACTTGATGGCTATGGGCTCACAGTACTGTATGTTCCCAAGGCTATCTCTGTACCTTAAAAGATACTCTCTGGGAAAACAACTACCACTAAAGTAGTATCTGGCTCCTCTACTTCTCAAGGAATGGTTTATTGCTCTTACATTGCCCAATCCAGCTGGGCTCCTGTATGGATTGAATCTTCTGCTGAGGCTGAGAAGTTAGCCAAATCTATATTCCAAGATGTACAGGTCTCCTTGCCTATAAAATTTGTTTATAAGGAGATCCCTGCCCTTTGCTGTACTTTAGAAAAATGGTAAAAATAACTTGCTGCTGTCAAATTAATGGGGTCAACCCCCAGTAAGGTTCTGACTAAACAGGTTTGTGACCTGCAACCCAACTTCCCAGTGACCTGAAGCAAAATGCAGTAGTTGACTTGAATTTTTAAATCCAGCAATATGATAAAATGATAATCTCTGTACAGTGGAGAGCTTGATTTAGCGCTTGACTCATTACAAGGATCAAGCCACCCCCTAACCATCCAACTTAGTGATCTCACTAATCATGTTCCTATATCCTGATTCACAGATCTTATTTAACTTCTAATCCCAATAAAGAACATTACCTAGTTTTCAATTATGTTTCTCCTTGTAACTCTGCTGCAACAGCACAGTTATGACGTTAGTAGCACAGGTAGGTTCTTCATCCTACTTTCCCTTCAAAATTCTGCCTGTTTCCTGTATTTGCTGTAGTCAACAAATACAAAAAATAATTATGTACAGGCTTCCTGTGAACTAGACGCCATACACGTCAGGGACCAAAGTACCAGAAGGGTACATACTATATCAAACCATGGTGATGCTGTTCTCCACTTTCAGTACCTTATCAGCTCAAGGATTCTTCCAGGCCCCATCTTCCATACCTTGAGCCACCAGCAAAAACATTGTGTCTGTCCATGCGGTTCAGCAACTCTGCAGCGTCACCTTGGAATCATTTGCAGGAACTAATTATGACATCACCACAGCATGGATTCAATCAGCCCAAAGCAAGTTGACACAGACAGAGTGTTTAACATGCTTTTGGATTTCAGAGATATTCATTTTCCTGATACACAACGTAGGAACCTGGTGCAACAAATGGCATGAGAATTACACCCAGAAGAATTCAGATTTCTTCAAATAAGACTTCTTTTCAAGTTTGCAATGAAGGACACAGCCCTCACAAACATACACTAATTAAAGAGCTCAACATAAACTGGAACATTAAAGGAACTCACATGAGCCTACAAAAAGCTACGCCTACAAGTATCCTTGTATATGGTGTTTAACAGCTCAGGTACACATCTCATGTAATATGATGCCTTTAAACCCCATGCAATGATTCATGTCCATTTGGACTAATTTACTGACCTCCAGAGCCTATACTGTGAAGCAGAGAAAGCAGAAAAAACTTCTAATGTACTGCACAAGGCAAAAAAACAGGAAAAGGGAGAGACCTAAACACTCTCACTCCTTAGGATGATCCAACTGCCCTCTGGATAACAATGTGAATCACACAACCAACAAGCCTTTGGGCTCCAATGGCCATAGCAATGGGAACATTGGCAAGTTTAATTTCACTCGCTTTAGAGTCACCAGCACTCAAGATAATCAGGACAAGGTAAAAGCCCTGAGAGAGCATTAAGCAAGCCAAGCTCTTCCCTCCAAACTTCTGCCTTATCAAACAGTTGATATTTCCCAGAGGACATGGATAAGTGCCCTATGATCCAGGTTCCCTCAGGATATCTAGTACTCTACACTGTTGCCATACATCCCAATATATTGATATCCTACCATTTCTGCTTTAGAAGTTACACAGGTTCAGCTCTCTTGGAATCAGGTGTAGATTGTACTCTTGTTGATAGCAATTTTTTGAACAAGTTCAAGCTAGCTACTAATCCTTTGTGGATTAAGAGCATAGTTTTAGCTGATGAATATCACATTGCTGTTACCTGGGAAACTGCCCCCTTCTCTATCATGTTAGAGAACCTCCACTACACCATCCAAGGGCCTGTCATCAACTTCCCCAGATTTAATGTGATTCTTGGCTTGAACTGGCTGAGAAAAATAATCCCCTTGTGGACTGGGCCACCTCATTAATTATCATCAAACAATAAGGAGTCAACCACCAAATATATCCTGACACAGTAGACCAACTTCTTTGGGATCATATGCCTGTACATATTACAGAGACCCAAGAAGAAAAAGATAACCTCAAGGCAATCAATTGGTACTTCTGTCAGTACAAGGGCATACATCTTAAAGATCAATAAGATACTGTCACCTCCCAGGACTAGGAAATAGTGTCCCAACATCCAGGGATCTTTAAGGAAGCCCTTCCAGGACTACCACCCAATAAACATATACAGCACACCATTCAACTCAAGGATGAAGTTACCAAGGCACAGCTCATATACCGTCTTACTCCCAATGAGAACAACAGACTTTGTGCTTACTTTAAAGAAGCTCTAGAAAAAGGGCTCATCCAACCTTCACAGTCCCCTTTTGGGTCCGCTGTATTCTCTGTAGCAAAGAAAGATGGTTTCCTCCTGTTGGTCACCAGCTATTGAGTGTTAAACAAAGTTCCATCAAGAATTACTATCCTCTTCCACTCATGAACAACCTCTTTGATGCCTTAGGAGGGGAAAAAGTCTTCTCTAAGATTGACCTTAACTCTGGATACAATCAGATTTTCATCAAGGAGAAAGACATCCCAAAAACTACATTCTAAACTAAGTATGGCCCGTACAAGTGTTTGGTGCTTAACTATGGAATAATCAATGCCCCATTGACCTTTGTTACATTCATGAACAAAGTCTTTGCGCCACACATTAGCAAACACACACTGGTATAATTGGACAACATTGTCATGTACAGTCCCACTATAAAACAGCATCACAAGGATCTGGAAGCAGTGTTTCTGACTTTGGTGCAACACAAATTGCTTGCCACGCAATCCAAATGCCAGTTCTACATGACTAACTCCCCTTCCTGGTATGTGTGTAATCTAAAGACAGCATTAAGCCTGACAAGCAAAAGATTAAAGCCATTTGCAATATGCCCTCTAAAAAAACAAGGGAGAGCTTAGAACTTTCTTTGGAATAATATACTATGTTTGCTGATTTATCCCAGACTGCAGCATCCTCACAGCACCATTATCTGCAATCACAGGTACTAAATCAAAACTTGTATGGACCCTGTAACAAGACATTTTTTTCTGCTGTCTAAAAGGAAAAATTGTATTCTCCCCCATCCTGCAATATCCCAAAAAGAGACAGGGATTACCAAATGGAAACAGACGCCTCTGAAACATCCATTAGAGAGGTGCTCTGTGTCAAAACAACCTCTGGCAACTTCTTACCTGTAGCCTATGAATCCCAAAAACTGACTAATGGGGAGTGCTGCTTTTCCATACATGGCAAGGATTTGTTGGCCATTGTACACTGTCTAGTCAAGTGGCGCTGCTACTTGGAGAGACAAGAATAGTTCACTTCCTTGATGGACTACAAGTCCTTCATCTATTTCAGGGTACAAGCTAACCTCTCCCACCGGCAAGCCTGTGGATGGTGTTATTGGAAATATTTAACATGAATATTTAATATAAACCTGGACCAGAACTAACAACAGCCAATGCTCTTTCCCGCCTGTACATGAGAGCTTCAAGAGGAAAAAATGGCTTGGAACCAGACTGAATGCTCCTAGTACTTTTCACCAAGAGCAAAGGTTTCCCCAAGGCACAAACAACATCACCCAAGACACCATAGTAAAGAGCAAACATCTATTTGTAGATGTCTACAGAACCCTTTACTGCAAGATGACTGAAAGAACAATCATCCCATATATACCCACTCAACAAAGGGTTGACACCATCCTCTGGTACTGTCAATACCTAGAACACACCAAGAGTAAGCCCTATATGAGATCTTGAAACATAAGGCTTGGTGGCCTACACTGTAACGCAATGTTCAGGAAGTACTTGATCAATGCAAGGTGTGCAAAAGGTTTGCCAAAAGTGATACGCCACATAAATATGTACTACCCATTTTCACCCAACTACCATTCAGGGTGTGGGCCCTAGTCATAGTAAATTCATGCCATGAAACACAATGATAAGAAATATATTATCACAGCCATTGACTTTGCTACACATTGGCCAGTGGTGCAGGCTGTCAAATCCCAAACTGGTAACAGAATACAGCAATTCATAGTCAAAGAGATCACCAGTAAGTTTGAAAACCCAGAAATATTGATTGCTGATGGAGGCAAAGAATTGACCTCTGATAATATCAACTTGTACTTTGCTAAACAAGGCATCAAATACACCATAACCACGTCATATCCTCAAGTAAACAGCAGGGTCAAGCAACTGAGCAGCAGTCTGGTACATGCCATTGCCAAACTCATAACTGGCACACCTGAGGACTGGCACAAGCAACTACTGACTTCACTCCAGGTATGCCGCAACCAGGTGAACAGATCCACTGGGAAGAGCCCCTTTGAGCTTGTATATGGTACACAACAAAACTTTATCCAAGCCCTTATGGGTTCAAAGTTGGAAATACCCAACAAAATATTGTCCTTCTCAGACCCCCAAGTAATTCACATCAAAAGTGATCAACTGGACAAGGAAGAGTAACATCAGCAAAACACATTTGTTACTATCCAAGCTAGACATAAAGTTGGGGATGAAGTATAGTTAATTAACACAGACAAAAGTAAGTTACAGCCTGAGAAAGTAGGCCCCTCCATTATCCTAGAGGTAAACAACTACAACACTTATCTAGTGCAAGGTCTGGGTAAGAGGAAGTAGGATAAAGTCCTATATTGCAATAGACTCTGCCCATGAAAAGCTTTATATAAGTAACAAAAGACCATCCTTCCTGTGACCAAACAGCAGCTAGTGCAGTATGTCATCTATGCTCCCAAAGACCTTTCAGCAGACTGTTGTTCTCTGAGGCGCAGCACAGACACACAACACAGAATCCTAACCTTTAGATTGGATTTGTACTAAGTCTTGGTTAGATGACAGGGAAGGATATGCAATTGCCTTGCGGCCCTGGAAGAATAATCTCTACTAGTTGTGGCTAGAGAGAGGCGCAGAAGTACTGGAGACATAAATACAAAAATGTGAATAGAACTTAATTTTTATTGGTGAATATGAAATGGAATATATAGTGGTTAGGAATACCACAAAACACTACCAGGATGGTAGGATTACTTGCCACAAGCATGAGTGGAGCAAGTGAGATGCGTAGAGTCAAAAAACCAAACAATTGTATTTCCTGATTCAGTCATCAACTCATTTCAAGAGGCAAAAGAAAAGGCAAGAGATTCTTCTTCAAAATAGCCTACCAAAGGCAAAATTGACACATGGCAAATAGCAGTACTCACAACATTGCCCTCCCCTAGATTGGCCTTAGGGGGGTGGTACTTGCGGAGAACTTGGCATGCACTTGAGCAAAAGGAACACTGAAGAGGAGCTTCATAGTGTATTTGGACCCTTGTTTAAAAGTCACTTCTAAAGGACCAATCCACAGAGTGTCTAACTTATGTGCTTGCCCACTTACTATGTGTTGGTAGTAAAGAACATGGTCACCAACATCAAATTCAGGGAAGGGGGAGTGTCCAGCATTATCAGGAGAAAGATCAAGAATCTTAGTTTTGTATGCAGAAGTGTAGGCAGTGGCCTGTATATCAATTATGTGGTTGACTAGATCCTTGATGTGGTTGTCAGGATTCATGGCCTTATCAGAGGAAAGCAGGGGGGGCCCAAGAGCAATGGGGTAGTAGCCTCTTGCCCATACAGCATAGCAAAAGGGGAGTACCCAGTGATATGATGTTTGCTAAGTCAATACGCAAAGAGAGCAGCAGGTAAGTATAGGTCCCAGTTGGCAGCGTCAGAGTAGATGAGCTTCCTCATGATGAAGACCAGTGTTGAATTTGCACGCTTGACTGCCCCATTGGTAGAAGGGTTGTAGGGGACAGAGAAAGACTGGTGAGACCCCAAAGCTTTGACAACAGAGGTTACTAGCTTGGCATTGAGGTTAGTCCCATTATCTGAGAGCAGCATTTGAGGACAGCCATGGCGGTAGAAAGCATCTTGTAACAGGAAGGCAGCAGTTGTCTTAGATGTGATGTCCTTTTTGGGGCAAGCCTCTACCCACTTGCTGAAGTGATCAACAGCAATCAGAATAAAGCAACACCCAGAACAGAGACAGGGGAGAGGACCTACCGCGTCAATGCTGACAGTGTGAAAAGCATGTTGAGGGGGAACTAATTTGAATTTGTGGGCAACAGCTTGAGGCCTCTGCAGCTGGCAGTTGTGGTAACTAGCTATGACGTCTGGGATCAGCAGGCAAATCTTTTCCCAGAAGTAATTTTTCTGAAGCCAGTCAAAAGCCTTGGCAATGCCTGCATGCCCAGTCTCTTTATGAGCTTGTGACACCAACAAGAGGCAAAGACTGGGTTGTACATAAGGCATATATTTATCTTGTACTTTCTTGAAGAGTTGATTGTTGCATATGCAGAGTATCTTTGGATAGCTTAGACAAAGCCAGTCAGTCCTCTTTTGTCTCACTTTCCCAAGAAGAAGGGTATCCAATTAGTTTGTACAACCGGTCAGCCTCTGCGGGATGTAAAGCAATAATGGGCATTCTGGATAGCCCATCAGCGTTCTGATGTTGAATCCCAGGGCAATGGAGCACAGTAAAATTGTAACCTTGCAGACGTAGGGCCCATCTATTTAGGCGCCTACTGGCTCTTTAAGTTGTTGTAACCATTTAAGCAAAGCTTGGTCAGTGACAACTGTGAAACAGAACCCTACGTGTTGTGGCAGAACTGCTTAACTGTATGCAACACGGCAAGACACTACTTCTCTGTGACACTATAATTATTCTCATGCTTGTTTAGCACGCCGGAAGTGTAAGCCACAGGATGGGCTACAGCCTTTATTGTCTAGTTGGGCCAGAATAGCCCCAATAGCAAGATTGCTAGCGTCAGTATATAGGATGAACTCCTTATCATAGTCAGGATACACCAGTATTGGCGCCTCTTTGAGCTTTTGCTTGAGGGTTTCAAAGGCTTTCTGCTGACTGGCGGTCCATTCAAAAGGGAAATTATGTAACAGCTGAACTAGAGGTTCACTAGTATCAGAAAAGTCAGGGATAAACTGTCTATAGTAGCCCATCATCCCTAGAAAGACTTTTACCTCTTGCAGGTTGGTGGGCAGAAACATTTTGCTGATGGCTTCAACCTTCTTAGTCATTGGGTAAATCCCTGTCTGGGTTACTTCATTGCCCAAGAATTCAAGACGCTCTTTGTAGAAAGTGCACTTGGAAGGTTTTAGTTTGAGTCCAGCTTCTCAAATCTTTATGAACACCTCTTTGAGATGAGCCAGGTGGTCAGTGAAGGTAGCGCTGAAAATTGTTATATCACCCAAGTATACTAGGATGCATGACAGCTTCAAGTTGCGGAGGATGGAGTACATGGCCCTTTGGAAGGTGGCTGGGGCATTGCAGAGTCCCTGCAGCATGCAGGTAGGCTCAAAAAGCCCTTCAGATGTAATGAGCGCGGCTTTTTGGCAATCCTAAGGCAATAGGTCAACTTGCCAGTATCTATATTCCTGATCCATTGTGGAGAAAAAATTAGAGCCTCCAAGACGTTGGAGAGCATCATCAATACGCAGCAAGAGGTATGAGTCCTTCTTGGTCAAAAAATTCAATTGGCGGTAGTCCATCACAATGCAATGACCTCCCGGGGGGGTGATAAGGAGCGCCTTTTTGGGGAAGCTTTGAATATAGAATTAGGAAGAGGGAGGATATTTTATTGGATAATACTTTAGACTTATATAGCTTTAGCTGTGGCGGATATTTTAGTTGGATAAACCCAGGGGCTGGTCATGTGCTGGATGGGTTTGAGTTGCTGGATACCTGGACAGTCATGTGATATTGGTTTGTTGCCATTTCTGGCATGTCAAATGGTATATTGGAGAGGCACCAAATTGGGCAATGACTGGATGTTAGATGTGATGCAATAACTGGAATACTTGTACATTCAGACCCTCAACACACCCCTCCCTTAAGGGGTTACTCAGGTACATCAGGAGGGGGCTTTGTCTTGACAGCTGCCGCCTGATGTTCCTGGAGTTGTTTACTAGTGGGCACCAACTGGGTCAAGTGTTCTCCTTTGCTAGGGCGGAGGCAAGATCTGTGATACTTTTTGGTGATGGGCTCTTTGGCACCCTGGAACTTAACCAGGTAGGTGTTTCTGTCTGGCCGGTATCTGATGATTCTTCCTGGTCTTCTGTGTACTGAGTCTAGCTTCTTTCTGTTCCCAGCTAGAACCCAGACGGGGGAGTTGATGGTGAGTGGGTCCTCTGTTAAGTTTACCTTTTTGGGTTTTGGGTCTCTTTGTTTCTGCCAGTTTGGCTTTGAGGCGTATGTGTTGTAGAGCTGGTTTCTGTTCTACTGTGGGAGGTTTTCCCGGGGGGATCTTCACATATGGTTGATTATTGTGGGTGACTATTTCTGGCTTGTACCTGTATATTAGTTCAAACAGTGAGCAGCCTGTCCCTTGATTGGTACAAACCAAGGATACTAGTAATGCATGTTTCACATAGAGTGGCCATGTTTCTTTGGCTT
This sequence comes from Entomophthora muscae, assembly GCA_014839935.2. Taxonomy (NCBI): domain Eukaryota; kingdom Fungi; phylum Entomophthoromycota; class Entomophthoromycetes; order Entomophthorales; family Entomophthoraceae; genus Entomophthora; species Entomophthora muscae. Next base: position 42,055 of record QTSX02004468.1, on the reverse strand, counting down.
TGCCATCCATTATTTTCTCCAGGGTTGTGATAAGGCTGCCGTTCAGGCGTTCAACTCTGCTGTTGGCTTGTGGCCTGTAAGGCAAGGTTGTGGAATGTTTGATATTCTTTAATTTTAAACTATTGTTCACTACATGTCCTGAAATTTCTGTGGCTCCATTATTGATAGTGTATTATGGGTTCCATAGTCAGCTATGATTGCTTTATTGATGAATTGATTTATTGTTTCTGCCTTGTAATCTTTTGTTGCCCAGCAGATGGGCCAACTTGTGGCAAAGTTGATGGCTACAATTAGGAAATGTTGATTTGTTTTGGTTTTCAGGAAGGGTTCCACTATGTCCAGTCCCCAAACCTTAAATGGTTTGGGGTCAGGTACTGGGTTGACTGTTGGCTGTGGCGCCTTGGTGCTGGAGTATTTTTCACACACTGTGCACTTCTTTAGAACATCAATTATATCTTGCTTCAGGTTGAGCCACCATACTCTCTCTTTTAATGTGAGATATAGATTGTTAGCCTTTGTGTGTCCTAGAAGACAGTGTTGTATTAGTATAGTGTCAACTCATTGTGCAAGTGGGATGTATGGAATGTGTTTATCCTTGATGATTTGGTATACCATGACATTTGATACGTGGAAATGTTTTTCATTCCTTACTAGCGTATCATGGGTTAGTTGGTGTGTGGAGGGATCCTTTCCTTTTGTCTTGTACTCAGTGTTGTATAGGTTGGGCCAGTCAGGGTCCAGGTGGCCAGGGTAATCCTCTCTTGGCTGTCATAGCCTAGAGAGAGCATCAGCTGTGACCAGCTCTACCCCCTTTTTTTAAAGAATGTCCAGGTTAAGCTGTTCCAGCAATGGACATCATTTGGCTTGTTGCTGCGCAAGTGCATTCTGAGTTTTGAAATAGATTAAGGATTTGTGGTCAGTTAGCAACCAGACATTTTAGTGTCCTTCAAGATAACATCTCCATTTCTTGCATGCATGATATATGCTAGCAATTCTTTATTGTGTATTGGGTACCTTTGCTCAGTGTTTGTTAGTTTTCTGCTTTTGTAACATACTGGCAGGAAGTCTTGCTGCCCTGGCTGGCAGATGCGTAGGACTACGCCAATGGCAGTGTCACTAGCGTCTGGCTTGAGCTTGTAGCACCTGTTGTTATTAGGGTATTGCAAGATTGGTGGCTTTAATCAAAGCTTGTCTTAATAGTTGGAAGCTCTTGTCACATTCTGGAGTCCAGATTAATTCTTTTTGGCATTACCTTTGGTTAGGTCATTGATTGGTGCGTTGAGCTTTCCGCAGTCTTTGATATACTTCCTTAGTTAAGCTACCATACCAAGAAAGCATCTTACTTGTTTCACAGAGGTGGTGTATTGCATGTTATTTATGGCTTTTATTTTATCTGGGTCTGCTTTGATGCCACCTTCAGAGACAATGTGGCCCAAGAACAGAAAACCTTTTCCATAAATTGACACTTACTTGGTTGTGCATAAAGTTTGTGCTTTGCAAGTCAATTGAGTGTCTTGCAGACATGTGTGAGGTGTTCCTCTTTTGTTTTTGAGAATATGATGATGTTGTCAAGGTAACATAATGTGTTTGAGAGTCTGCTTATTGCCTGGTTCATCATGGTGAAAAATGTTGCTGGGGCGTTTGTCATCCTGAAATTCATTACTTTACATTCAAATAACCCAAATTGCGTGCAGAATGCGGTCTTTGGTGTGTCTTTCTCTTTAACTTCAACTTAATTATAGACAGATGTGAGGTCAATTTTTGAGAAAAATTTTGCTCTGGAGAGCCTTGCAAATAGATATTTTATGAGGGGAATTGGGTATTTATTTTTAATGTACCTGCATTTAGTGCTCTGTAGTCAGTAACTAAGCAAAGAGATCCTTCTTTCTTCTTTACAAAGAAAACCACTGCCCCCCACCGGGATTCAGACGGGTGAATGAATCCTTTGGCTAGATTGTCCTCAATGTGGGCTTTAAGTGTTTGGGTCTCCATGGGAGAGAGTCTGTATAGGGGTGCTGGCTTAGGCATGGCTTGAAATAGGTCAATGCCATGCTTGACTTCCCGCTCGGGGGGTAATTCTGTGAGTTCTTCTTTAAATACATGGGCATATTTGTTTAGAAGTGTTGCAAATTCTGGGCATTGGATCTTTTGTGTTTGTATATTATTAAATTTGGAGTATCTCATTATGTGGAGGGTACTATCTTTGGTTAGACGTTCAGAGTCATCTTGATTTATGACTTGGACAAATACTGTGTCTCTTAGAATGAGGTTGTTGGGTTCTTTAACAATGTTGAAATTGACTCCATTGTGTTTTATTGTCATGGTTTTTGTTTTCCAACATACGCTGGGATTCACTTGGGTGAACCAGTCCATGCCTGCTATAATGTTGTAGTTTATGTTGTTCATGATGAGTCTTTTTATGGATGTTTGTATGCCTTGGAGGTCAATTCTGAAGGAAGTTGTTATACCTTCAAGTAGAAATTTTGACTTGTCTGCCATTCTGGTGTATTTGAAGTTAGATTTGATAACTGGTATCTTGTATTTGGTTACAAATGATTTGCTAACCATGGTGTGTTATGCACCAGAGTTGAATAAAATTTCATGTGTATGAGATTTGTAAGTGCATGGGTAGACAAGAAGTTGTGAGTGGTCTTTAATTTTTAAGTTCATAAAAATGGAGGACTGTGGGACACGGGGAATGCGGGTTGCAGAGTTTGTGTCTTGGTACAATTTCTTGTCAGTTTGGGGGGAGACAGGGGCACTTAGGCCTGTTCCCCCTCCTATTTTCCCTGTTCCTCTGTTTTGAGACCTTTGAGGTCAGAGAATGTGAGGTCAGATTCATAGCAGGTTGCTACTTCAGTGTTGTAACTTCAGCAGTATCCTCTTTCTTAGGACGGGAGTGGTTTGCGCTTTGGCTGCAATTGCCATTGCCATTATTACAATTGGAGTTGCTGTTGCTATGATTGTTGTTCTGGCGCTTGTTGCCATTGGAGTGTTCTCTGCCAATGCCGTTTGAGGAGTGGTTGCTGTTGTGTGCAGCATATTCCATGTTTGCACGTTTTTCAGCGTGCTTGGCTTCTGCAATGAGCACAGGCATTGAGGTGTTGGCCTCTGGGCGGATAAGGGTAGCAACAGAGGGCTTCATTCTATTGATAAATGAGGCTCTAGTGTGGACATTGTCAGCTTGTGCTGGGTTTTGGATTTTACAGTGTATTTCTTTGAATTCATTGGCGTAAGCTGTGATTTGTGGCCTTTTAAGGAAGATCACTGAGCTGTATTGCAATGTCTTAGAGAGATTCAGTGACGCAAAAATTGTGGGTGATGTTGGCTTTGAACTCTTCCCAGTTGTCAAGCTGGTTTTCAGTTTGTGAACTAACCCAGGTGGCAAACTAGTTAGCTGCGGCCTTGTATAGGCGCTTGCTGGCTTCTTGGTCCCATTTTGCATGGGGAATGCGGCTGGCGCAGAGTTTTGCGGCTGAGTGTTCTAGCCAGTTGATGATGTTTTCTTTGTTTTTACCAAAGAACTTGTCAATATCAATGTACTTGGTTTTGGTAACTTTGCCTGTGATAGGTGGTTGTGTGTTTATTTGTGGTTGTAGAGAGCAACTGTATTGAATTATCTTGGCGCATGCTTTGGGCATGACCAGTCCTTTGAATACAGTGCACCCACTAGAGATATCTTCATCAATGTTGTGGGCGCAGAAGTATGTTTTCCAGGTATCCTGGGATGTGGCCTGGTTGAGTACGTGGGCAAAGGTGGGCAGATTCTGCTCAGTCATTTTCTTTTTATTGGTGTGATCAAAAACTGTAGTGCTATCAGTGATATGGAGCGCCTTTTTGGGGAAGCTTCAAATATAAAAGTAGGAAGAGAAGAAGTATATTTTATTGGATAATACTTTAGACTTATATAGCTTTAGCTGTGATGGGGATTTTAGTTGGATCAAACCCAGGGGCTGGTCATGTGCTGGATGGGTTCAAGTTGCTGGATACCTGAACAGTCATGTGATATTGGTTTGTTGCCATTTTTGGCATGTCAAATGGTATATTGGAAAGGCACCAAATTGGGCAAAGACTGTATGTTAGGTGTGATGGCAATAACTGGAATACTTGTACATCTAGACTACAACAACCTCCATCTTTCAACTTTAAGATGAGTACTGGGAATGCCAAGGACTTTGGGAAAGTGCCAGCAGCCCAGCGTCCAACAGTTGTTTGAGCTCTTTAGATACCTGGGCGTCTTTCACACAGCTGCAGCAATATGGTTTAGCAAGAAGGGGGATGCGTTACCAGTATCAATCTGATGGATAAAGCCTTTTTAACACATAGTTGGTACTGTCTTTAGCAAAGATGTTGAAAAATTTGGTCTAGAAAGTCTAGCACATCTGTCTATTGAACCAGGGACAGCTGTGAAAAGTCTTGCGCAGTGAACAAGGATAGGACTTGGGGTTCATCCTCAGGTAGGTTAAAATCTTGGAACATGCCAAAGGGATGAAGAGACAGGACATCAGGAGTGCCCAACAACTTGCCATATCCAACAACCTGTCCCTTAGACATGGTCATGGGGAGTGCAGTCAGGTTGGCTACCAACAATTGAACAGGTTTCTTATGGGAGACATCTAGGATTCCAGGACAGAGATAAGGTTTGTTGGGCCCTAATGAGGTTGGAGAGTAAAACTCCAAGAAGGTTTGTTCAGGTAGTTCATATGATATCTGGGAGTTTAGGATGGCCTGGGAGCCAGGGGGGATGGTTACAGCGGACGTGGCTAGGAGAGGGATCCCCTCAGACGCAGGACAAGCCTTGGGTGGACATTTCATGTTTGAAGAGTGGGTGTGATATTTGAGTTTGAAAACCCCAGTGGGATATTCCAAGGAACATGTCTTGAGACATCTCCCAGGAACTTTAACTGACTCTTCAAAGATCAGAGGGACTTTGTATCCTAGAATAGAGAGGTAACCATCTTTTAAGTTGATTATCCCATTATATTCCCTAAGTAAATGAGTGCCAAATAGGAGATTATAACTCTCATTTCTCAAGACAACTTCTGGCGCAGCTAGGAGAAGCTTGCCAAACCGTATGGGTAGAGTGGAGTATGCTCCTATGGCGCAGGTCATAGACAGTCCAGCTGTGCCATACAACTGGTGATAATTAAGGTCAGGGGCAGTTTAAGTTTCTTCACAAGTTTGGAGGAGACAAAGTTGACTGGCAAGCCAGTGTCTAAAATGGCCTTGATTTTCACTTTTTGAATAGAGATCTCTACTCAAGTGGTAGTGCAACCAAAGGGTGAAAGGACAGCCAAGATATCTTGAGCCTCTGCTAGTTCCTTATCCCACTTCTCAATCATGTATCTTAATCCTGGGAACTCCTTATAAAAAGTTTGGAGAGGGAGCAAAACAGATACCTTCTTGAAGACAGCGTCAGCAACCTTGGCAGCTTCCTCTGACAACTCCACTAGCACAGGGGACCTCTTAGCTTGAGTGAGGTAAGGGCAAGAGACAACCTCTTTGGCTTCAGGCAAAGGTTTAGCAGTAGTTGTATTCTTTCCTGATTGCAATTTATAGGGGACTGTAATGGTTTTGGTAACAGCAAGAACAGATTACCCATATGCATTGATGTTGTCTTTGTCAGAGTCATCCAGTTCAGAGCCGTCAGAGATATTGTGGAATAATAGGAGGATAGGAGGAGCCTCATTATCAGTAGGCTCAGAGTCAGATATAGAGGGAGGGATTGAAAGAGACTGGGAAGAATTGTCAACCAAGATTGTCTCTGCCTCTAGGTTGACTGCTCTTTTCCCGCCTGCTCTTTTGGATCAGCCCCTTCAACCCGTGGGTTGGTGCATACTCAAGAATTATGACCTATCTGACCACAGTTCTGACAACCATGGCACCAAGGAGGATGTTGCAAGTTCATGGTAAGAATGCAAGGACCACATGAAGACAAACCAGTGTTAGAAGCAGCTCAACTTTCCCTAACAACTGCTCCAGAATGGGTAAGGTTCATGTCCTGCAGCAGCGTCCTTATGCTCTTAATAGAGGAAAGCATAGCTTTATGGGCTTTGAATTGAAGACACAGAAGCTGGTTAACTTTGAGGGCTTGAGCGCAAGCCATGTAAGCTTAATGGGCTGTCAATTGTCTTCTTGTTATCAGCTGCTATCCTTCCATGTAGAATCTGTCTGCAAACTTGGCTAGTGTCTCTTTAGGCTTGAAAGCAATGTGCATAAAAGCGTCATTTTTTTACTTACAGGGTAAGGTCACCACCAAACTTGTCAATCAGAAGCTGCTTCATATCTTCCCACATCTCAATGGTGGGTAGTTCAGGCATCACCACCTCCTGGAAATTTGGGTGTAAACAGGTCAGAATATATTCCTTCTTAACCTCATCTGATGCTTATCTCATGGCAGTTTCATAAATAGTTAGGAAAGCTGTAATGGTTAGGATTCTGGGGTCAAAGACTTGCTTAAAGGTAGGCTTGAAGTGTGCTTTGTGAGTTGGGCCACCTTGTTGCTATTGAGTACGTTTATAGGCGGGGAAAACTCTGCTTTGGATTCAAAGGGGGCTGTCTAGCCCACAGCTGACAAACACTCTCTTCAAGGGTAGTCAGGGTCTCAACAGTGCAAGCACCCGTACTCTTAGCTTAAGTGGTCTGTTGTTCAGTAACATTTAGGCGTTGACCTTGGGAGGTCACTACTGTGGAGATCTCAGCCAGTTAAGAAGTAAGGGATGGCCCCACTGAGAGGCAAGGGGCAAACCTATCATTCACGGAGTCAATCAATTCACTCATCTCTTGTACATCTCTATCCAGCTCAGTATGTTCCCACTTCAAATGATCCATCTTGTTGGCTAGGGTAATTAGTTCCCTAGCAAATTGGATTCAAGGGGCTCCTGGTAAGCCAGGGCAGCAACCATCTTTTTCAACAACCCCAACTGGACTAGCAACAGTTGCCATCATCTTGCGTAGGGAGGCAAGTTCTTGCTGTAGCTCAGCAACTTGAGCAGTCAACTCAAGCACATGGGGTCAGGTTGAGGAGCCTTAGTAGGACGCCCTTGACTGTGAGTAGTTGTATGTAGCTCTCAAATAGCATCCCATATTCTCTGCTCTCTATTCACCAAGTCATCAGAAGGGGGAGAGGGAGGAACATCTGGCTTGAGCATAAATAATTCATTCACTTGACTCTGGAGTTTGGCTATAGCAGCAGCGGTGGCAGCTCTCTCTTGACCAAACACTGTACTGAGTTCATTAAGGCTGTTAGCAGCAAAGTCCTCTACCTGCTGTAGTTGACAAAATGAATACATGCTGAATGCATTGAGCTGCTGCATGAGTTGTTTGAAGTTGGAGAGATAAGCGTTTAAGGTGGAATCTACTTGAGTTTGCCAGGGTTGTTCTAGCTAGTGAAACTTGTGTGGATGCTCCCTTACGTATTTGGGGATGAACTGGTGCATTTGTTTGATAGAATTAACCAAACAGGTATGGGAGGTAACAGATTTGCGCTGATTGTCAGATACAAAGGAAAAAAGGAAATGGATCCACTGTTGGTAGGCAGTAAATTGGTCCCAGTGATGACTAACCACTGCTTGTAGAGACAAGATTTCTTGGACGTGGAGCCCCAACACAATTTGATGGTGGGCCAAGGCAGGGTGCACAAAGGACAATAGAAAGTGCTCATCAGAGCCAGTTGCTGAGAGGAGATGCTGTGGAATTTGAGGAGCCACAATCAATTCATAGTATTCCACTTGACTGAACTATAGCTGAAGGTGAGGGATGGTTCTCTCACAGGCTATCCCAAGGGCTACTACCATGACTTGTTCTAAGTCAGGGGTACCCATGGGGTAAACAACTAGGCAGGGATCATTCACAAGGTTCAGTACAGTAGGGATAATAGGCAGGTCAGCAATATCTTCCTCAATAGGAGGGCTAGTAATTTCAGGTGAAGTCAGCTCTTGTATAGACAGAGGCAAAAGACCTGAAAATGTGGATGCAAAAGGGATAACTAAGGGGCTTACAGCCCCTGTAGTGAGCACAATTTTTGTTGTGTTCTGAGGCACGGCACAGACACACAACAGGGAATCCTAACCTTAGGATTGGATTTTTACTAAGTCTTGGTTAGATGACAGGGAAGGCTATACAATTACCTTGCGGCTCTGGAAGAATAATCTCTACTAGTTGTGGCTAGAGAGAGGCGCAAAAGTACTGGAGACACAAAGACAAAAGTGTGAATAGAACATAATATTGGTGAATAGGAAAATGGAATATATAGTGGTTGGCAATACCACAAAACACTACCAGGATGGTAGGATCACTCACCACCAGCATGAGTGGGGCAAGTGAGTTGCGCAGGGTCAAGAAACCAAACAATTGTATTTACTAATTCAGTCATCAACTCATTTTGAGAGGCAAAAGCAAAAGCAAGAGATTTGTCTTTGAAATGGCCCACCAAAGGCAAAATCAACACATGGTGAATAGCAGTATTCACAACACAGACCTTTCAGCAGAGTAAGCCAACCCCCAGCCAGGGGGTGTCAAAACAACAGGTCAACCCCAATTAAGGTTCTGACTAAAAGATTTGCGACCCACATTCTGACTTCCTAGTGACTTAAAGCCAAATGCAGAAGTCACTTGAATTTCCAAATCCAGCAACATGACCACATGATAATCTCTTTACAGTGGAGAGCTTGGTTCAGAGCTTGACTAATTAAAAGAATCAAGCCACCCCCTAACTAAGTGATCTTCATAATCATGTTCCTACTATCTTGATTCACATTAATTATATAACTTTTATATACCAATAAAGAATATTATCTAGTTTTCAATTATATTTCTCCTTGTAACTCTGCTAAAACAGCACATTTACAACACTGTCTCCAAAGGAGTTCTATCTATCCTTCCCCCCTTTGGAAGATATATCACTCAAGTAGAAGTAGCTGCTCAAAAAGTGAAGATTAAGGCCATACTAGACACATGGCCTCCTTTTAAGGTGATCTCATCTAAACTCATGAAAAAGCATAATCTTGCACCAGATCTCACCTACAACCAGTCTTATGGTACCACTGGATTGACAACTACTTGTTCTAATTAAGCATACTATGCTCTTTCCTTCTGTTTTTGGAAGCTGCTTTTATTTTATCCTGTGGTGGTCTTGGAGAATGAGAGCTATGATCTCCTGATTGGTATTCAGTTCCTTTTATAATATAATGACATTATTAATATCAAGGAAGTATTTTTATCTCTCCTGAAAGATTGAATGCCTCTTATATTCAAAGAGGCTGTATCCCTTCCAAGGAAGCAGTTAAAAACTTGTGTGCTAGAGTATCATATGGGTATTTTCTCCTTGAAGTTTAGAATGCACTCCTCTAACCTCAATTCCCTGTTGTCCTTGTGTCTGTCAGAAGAAAATGTTTCTCTATTAGCTCCGCATGCCTTCTACATCCCTCCTGGGTTGCAAGTGATAGTAGATTCTCAGGTTTCATATGAATTGCCTGCCAAGACATTCATGCAATTGTACACCCCTGAGTCTTTGGGCAAAACAAGCCTTGCCTATGCTCTGGAATCCTGGATGTCACTCACTAAGAGCCTGTCCAGCTGCTTTAGCTAACTTGGCTGCTACTCCAATGCAAGTTTCTAAAGTATAGATACTTGGACACACTCAACTTTTGGGTGCCCCAGCTGTTTATTCTCTCCACTCCTTTGGGATGTTCAGTGATCCTGCCTTTCCCAAAACTGAGCCTCAATTCTTGTCTCTCTTTCCTGCCCAAGATTTCCTGTAGCTGACCCTGGTCCAGAAATCTGATGTGCTAAAGCTTCTAGATCACTTTTCATGCATCTTTGCTCAAGGCCCCAAAAATTATTGACTGGTCAAAGGGGTCATACACAAAATTGATACAAGCAATGCTTCTCCTTTTAGAGCAAACTCCTATTTCTTCAGCAGAGTTGAGGACACTCAGGTCTCTAAAGAGTTAAAACAACTTTTGGATGCTGGTTTGTTAGCTACCTTTCAGAGTCCCTGGGTTTCCCTGTTATTATCCTTGAAAAAGAAATATGATGGGTGTTGAGCAACTTGGGTTATTGCTGGTATGTTTAAATCTACAGATATATGTTATCCTTGCCAATTTACTCTACCTGATCCTATGCAAGAGCACTACAGACTACAATAGAGTAGAACTTTGAAGATAATTACGTTTATTGGGACTGGATTACAATCTAGCCAGCAGCTGCAATCTATCTAGGTGTAACTAAGAACTTGCTATCATCCTTTCAGGTGTCTGTATCAATATATACTACAATGACCCTTGTTCTTGTCCTTTCAGGCAGTTTTTATTGGCTACCTTTACAATGGATCCTTTTTTACTGGCTACACTTATCCTTATTGGATGTCCTTAGATGTGTGCTGCTACTGACCTTAGAAAGGCGTACATGGCGCTTCAGTTACAGCCTGCACTCTCCTTGAGCTAGCCTACTGGCAGTTATTGATTGGCTGTATCCTTACGCGCCTATTATTGCACTAGGAAACTACGCAATATTTGGTTAACACTTAGAAATTTTCCCTGTTATGTCCTTCTACATTGGAAGGTAGAATTCCAGTATTCCTGTTTTTTCATTTTCAGGGCTTAATCAGTGATTCTTTTATGGCTGGTGAGCCTTCTGCTTATTAATGCAATGGTTCAAATTAGGGATTATACACTGTATAATAGCTGACTTGATCCAATATCAACCCATAGATTATCTATGTGTAATGCTGACCTGAACCAATAAGGAACCAATTATACACTATGTGATGCTGATCTGAACTTGGTATCTCCTGGCCATTTGTGCATCACTTATTTGATATACTCATATAAGCCCTTCAGGCTGGGTGGAACTGAGTTGATACAACTTCCAGTAGGATGAATTAGGCAATATAAAATTGATGATCTGGTGATTACACGGCATGTAATCAATGATAATCACCATATTGGCTAACAATTATACAGCGTATAATTGCTACATATATTGGAATGATATTCTAGTGATAATACAGTAAATAATCATTGCATCTATGATAATAAACTATTGTTTACACAGCGTATAACTATCATATCAATTATAATAACTACACTTAATTAAATGATAACCAAGTGATAATACAATGTTTAACTGATAAAGATCTGCGTGTGATGATTAGCCTTATCATTTGTGGTCAACCAGCCTAATCTCACAGTGGACATCATAATATGATGAATTGCTGATGCTGCAACTCCCTTAATTAGAAGGATTCTTACCCCCTGCCTTGTATTGATGATGCTCTACATCAACTAGGAGGCTCTAAGTTTTTCTCAGCTATAGATCTTGTTTTAGATACTGGTAAGTTAATCTGTCACCTGCAGATAGAAAAAAGGCTGCTCTCATCACCTCTGAAGGCCTTTTTTGAGCCCACCTACATTCCTCAAGAATTATGTAATGTACCTGCAACTTTTCAGAAAGCTATGGACTCAATCCTCTACAACTTGAAGCTGTCATGTATGCTGGCTTATTTAGACAATATCACGGTCTTTAGTTCCACTTTCACTGAGCACTTAGACCACCTGAATGCTGTACTCCTCAAGATACAAGAAGCTGGCCTCAGAATTAAGCCATCCAAATGCTCCTTCTTCAAGGATTGTTTGGAGTTTATGGGGCATGAGGTTACCCAAACAGGGATTTGACCTATAAGTAACAAGGTGGATGCCATCAATAACATACTACCCCCACCAATCTTTGCAAGGTGCAGGTCTTTTTAGGAATGATGGGGTACTATTAGCAATATTTGATGAATTTGCAGAGCTCAGTGAACCTTTGTTCCAGCTGCTTAGAGGTGTGCCTTTTGAGTGGACTGAAAGCCAACAGCAATCCTTCAACGCCTTAAAACAGAAACTTAAAGAGGCCCCTATACTGATATACCCTGACTATGACAAGGAATTCATACTGTACACCAATTATAGCAGGGTTGACATAAGAGTCATCTTGGAGCAACTGGACAACAAAGTAGTTGATCACCCTGTTATTTATTCTTCCTGAATTCTTAACTAACACAAGAAGAACTATAGCATGACAGAAAAGGAATGCTTAGCTGTGTTGTATACCGTCAAGAAATTCCACTAATACATATATGGCACACAATATACCGTAGTCACAGACCACTCCTCACTTTTCTGGCTGCAACAACTAAAAGAGTCAGAAGGACAACTTGTGCGCTGGGCCCTGCTCTGCAAGGCTATTACTTCACTGTTATCTACTGCTGTTGCACTGGGAGTATGGGGGCAACTCATGTCTGTAATAGGATGCAGGGTACTCAGCTTGAATACTGTCATATGTGAGGATATGATTAGTATTGTGGCAGAAGAACATGTAGGTAGACAAATACATAATTACTTTTGATAGTTGGCTTCTGATCACACAGAAGCACTTTTTTATAAATCAAAGGTATTTTATTATTATTAGTGGAAAAGTATTTATACCCTCTTGGGGTGCGTCTTCCTGAGCTGTTGGCAATATTTTCTAGGACATTCCAACACACTCTTATTTTGGGTAATTAGTGATCTAGGTTTGGCCATTTCAAACACACCAACCAATGAGATTTAATTACTTCACTCAGCACAGGTGGTCCTTGCTGCCGTGAGGGTTTGGTATATTTTAGGGCCATTAATCCTGCTTAATTTGTATCTCTGTGTTGACTGCTTAGAAATACAGTCAATTTGGGAAATCTGAGATTACAGGGAATCAAACCCAGCGCCTCAGCGCTTGATGTAAAAGTAAAGCAGCACTTTGGCGCCTGCAATATTTGCCAGGCAGTGCTGCGGCGCTTTCAATAATTTTCAGTTGGTGCAGCGGCGTTTGACGTAAAAGTAGTTCAGCGCTTTGGCGCCTAACTCAGTTGCTAGGCGGTGCTTGTGTATTTTTTAAAGTGGCGCAGCAGCAAATCATGTATCACTTAAGTGCCGCGGCAGCGCTTATCATTAGCTAGTTTAAGGCTCAGGTCAGCAGACTACTGCTAATCTAATATGCATCTAATTTTACTACCAATTATGTTATTTGGTAGCTGCAATTTATATATGCAAGCTTTGTCATAATTGGCATTATTGCTTGGTCAAAATTCCCAAAAATTGCCCCAGAGCTCAACACCAGAACGTGGATGGCCTATGTTGAATGCCCATACTAGCTTTACACCCTGCTGAAGCAAACCAATTGTATGAAATCATTGATTAATCTACGGCTTGGGAGTCTGAACCTGAGGATATTTGGCTAGCCTTACAGAAGTTATCAGTAGACACTTTAGTTAGGGATGGTCAACTGTTCAAGAAAGTTGATCTCTGTACTATTCTTACGTCTGTCTAAGCTTGAGAATATGAGTTTTATTACAGGCTTATCTAGACACTGGGCATGGTAGGATATCCAAGACTTGTGATTGACTGGTCAAACACTACTACTGGGAGAATATTTGTGTGTTAATACCTGGTGTTATGGCCTCTTGTCATGGATGTTGATTGCAGCGCCCTTGTCCCAACCAGTACAAATTCAAATTGTTCTTGCCTAAACCCTCCTTTCACACTGTCAGTGTGGATGCTGTGGGTATCCTTCCTTGCTCTCATTATGGATGCTGGTTTATCCTCATTGTGGTACTGTAAATTCAAAACCTAAACGTAAAAACGCAGGATTGTCAAATCCTTGGTCCAAATTTCAAATCACATTTGTGGGATGGCTTTTTTAAATTAAATTAAATTATTTGTATTTTGAATCTTTTAAAATATGGGAAATCATAGACACTTTGTGAATTTCAAGTTGAGCTGTATATTTCAAATGGACAAAATGAATTAACTGGAATCAGATTTGAAGCATTCAAATCCATCAACCATTTTTATTAAGTTTACTATGTTTTTTTGAAATTTTGGGGTTTTCAAATACAAGAACCAAATTTCAAATCACTTTTGAATGCCACTAGTAAACTCAAATAATAATTGTGGGAACTAGAATCCAAATTGAATGTACAGTAAGAAAACTAGGACAAATCAGTCCAAATCAGGAAGCTCCACTCTGGATAAAATCAAATGAAAAATTTAATCTTGATAGCCATGTTTAGACATGAAAATTAAGTGAGATGTAAAATTGTCTAAACATGGAAATTATACAATATTTTGCAATTCAAATCACTAATATAGTAACCAAAAACTTATATACTAATACAGTAGTTTTAAAACCTATGGCAACAAGAAAAAATACTTCAGATTTGAACCAATTCAAATCAGATGTAAACAAAAATAGCTAATATGTAAATGAAATTAGAGCTCCATGAATTTATATTAATTTACAATAGATTTAGGTTCTATATTTTTGTTTTCAGATGATTTGATTTTTGTTATATCTGAGTTGAATTTATTTAAATCTGAAGCATTTTTTCTTGTTGCCATAGGTTTTAAAACTACTGTACAGTAGTTTTAAAAGCTATGGAAACAACCAAGAATACTTCAGTTTAAGAAAAATTATTTCAGACTTAAACAAATTCCAACTATCAGTGTAAAATATACACTCTGTTACCAGGGTTTTTGGCGTTGATGGACAAAATGGGTCAACACAGCAACAAAGTGCTCACACTCCAAACAAAAATATTCAAAATACAAACCAAAATAAATGGATTCACAAAAAAAATGATGTGAGTTGACCATTACTGTACATATGTTTACTATGTAAATCAGTGACAAAATACACCCAAGCGCAGTGAGTCAAAAATGAAAACAAAAACAAAATACAATAGTAACTCAATATGTAAACAAAATCACTCAAATGTTGTGTGCAATGGATTGTAATCAAGAATGATACTAAGTTATCTAAAATAAGACATATAATCCAAGACATGAATTTTAAAAAAATTGTGTTGGGTGCTCAATTTAGAGTAAAATCTGGGAAAATGGGTGGAAACTATTTCAGGTATTCTAAAATGGGTGTTGTAAACCAGAAACAACTAATTAAGAAATAAAAAATCTATAATTGGATATTGGGTGGGAAAAACTCTAATTAAATATCCACTTTCAGATAAAAGCAAAAAATAAAATTAGGGAGTAACTTAATTAAAATTTATTTAGTATTTTATTAAATTCTCAAAATGAAAGGAACACAACAACAGAGTACCAATGCACCTGTTGTGTGCCGCAGTTGCAGTTGCCCCCGCAGGTCAAAGAACAGAGTTAGTGCAACCCAAGTGCCTACTCAGGAAGGAGATTGGAGAGGAGATTTCAATAGTGACACTGCACTGACACAGCTAGTTCAAGGATCACAAGCTGCTAGGGTGTGGAGCATCAACCCTTGGGTCCCCAAGCTGATCCAGAATCCCACCAAGGTTACCACTACCAAAACAGCTAAAAAAAAGAGGTATAACTTACTTTTTATGTGTTTGATGCTGTGTACCGCCAAGAGTTGGTTCTGTCAGCCATGCTGGAGAAGATTAAGCCTGTTCTTGACACTAAATAAAAGCCTTAAGTCAGTGATGGCAACCAGGAGGAGGACAAGGAGCCTAAGTGCTACAGAACTGATAAGGGACAGCTGGTGTTAAAAAAGGTTGCAGCCTTCTACAACAAGGTACCCATGCCTTACAAGCCTGTCATCAATCAGGACCCAGTTCAATAGAGCCCAATAAGCCTGCCCAGAAGTGCATTCCTGATATCAAGCAAATCATCTTTCTCTGGCTCATGCGGGAATCTGGTGACTACAAGGCGGCTGCAGCTCTTGTTGGGGTGGATCCCAAGTACGCCTCAAAGACTTTCAACAAGTTCATCAATACTGGTCATGTCCTTGCTGCAGATAAATCCCTGCATGTGTCCACCATTCTCACCAAGGAGCACAAATGGGCAATCCACTGGTGGATAACCCAAGATTATCATCTTGAACTGGCAAATATACAGGCCATGGTTAAATCTACTTTTGGGGTTGAGGCCTCAATTTCCTTTTACTATCATCTAGTGAAGGAAATATGCTTTTCCTGGAAAAAGCTCAGGGGTTCTCCCTATAATAGAAGAAGACCAACCAATGTTGAGACCTGGAAAAATACGCTGAGGCCTACACTACCCTCAAAAACAAGGGGATGGTCAAATTTTACTATTTTGACAAATCAGCATTCACCTTGTCTATGTGTAATGTATATGGCTATGTCCCCAAAGGCTCAAATGACAGGGTAGCTTGGTGTGCTGCAGTCTGCGCCACAGCCTATTCAATGGTGGCTCTCCTTGGTCCAAAGAGGATTGAGCTGTACCAAATGATATTGGTTTCTCATAATAGCCACCTTGGTAATTTTCTTGAGAGTTTTGGGGATTTGGGTTTGATATTGATCCAGGTTTGCGTTGGGACAGGAAGTCGGGAGTTATGTTGTGCTGTTCTTGACTTGTACAGGTGGATTTGGGCATGGTGTATGTGTTTTAACTTGGTACAGGTGCTAATTCTTTTTATGGGTAGGTAGAATAGCTTTGATCTTAATGAAAGTTCTGGGTCCTATTAACCCTGGTTTCAGCTTATGAATGTTGTGGTTAAGAACCCAGATCTTGTCCCCAGCTTGAAAGTGTTCTTGCTGTAGCGGGACTTCTTCTCTTGCAACTCTTTTCTTTTCCATGTCTTCTTGGTCCTTTCTAGCACGCTTTACATCAGGGTCACTGCTGTCTGGTACCTTCTTAGGTAGAGATAAATGTGGTCCTGCAGTAGTGCTAACAATGGCAGGCTTATGCCCATAGACAAGTGTGGTGATCTACATGTGTGCTGTTTTGCAGGCAAGGGTTGACTTGGCTTCAAATAAAGACAATATGCTGAAGAGTGACAATATGTGGTAGCTGGTGACGCTGTAAGCTAGTAGGTAACATAGGGCTACTAGGGATAAGTAGGGTGAGCCTAGTAGGTAACATGGTCTACTAGGGTAAGTAAGGCCTGCCTGGTAGGTAACATTAGACTACCAGAGACAGATGTGACCTCCACCCAGCAGAAGAAATTTGGCTTCTTTGGGCTATAGTGCTTCACCCTGCAGGGAACTGTGGCTGAATAAGGGTGAAGACTGAGATAGCAAGCAGGGAACTTTGTCTTTCTGGGGGGGGAGTAGGTTTTGGACCCCTGGCAGGTAACACAGCTTCCAGGGAGGGGAAGAGCTTTGAGAGCTCTATGTACCCTAAAACACTTACAGGAGGTCTATGAGCAAGCATCCTACCTAACAGACTGGTAGGGTGTCCTTGTTTATGCCCCTATGGGAGCTTTGGAGGAACCCAAAGTGAGCATTGGAGGGCATAGATTTGCTTAGAGGTGTCACCAAGGCAGTTTGCTTGGGGAAGCAAGCTGCAGAACTTGGTGTGATCAGGCCTCTGGGAAATGGAGCTGATTACTCTGTAACTGAAAGCCCAGACTTAATCACCTGGGTGAGTAAAGACAACACATAGACATTGATCTATGGTTGAATGGCCTAAGTGGATTGCCACTTGTGAGGGACCATTCAAACGCCAGTTCAATGTAGACTCATGCCTGGGTCTACAAGTTATGGTAGTGGGGACTGAGATAAAGAACCAATGTGGTTCACGGAATTAACAGTGAAGACTAGCAGGAGGGACTATTTGGTCACAGTGAAGGCTATTTGATGAACTGTTAATTCATATTGAAGTGTAGGAACTAATATGGTTTGGTGTGTAGAAGGAACAAAGGAGGTTCCTAGTGAGGACTTGTTGAGGAACTGGCTGAGGATAAGTTGAAGAACAAGAAGATTATGATTCAGGACTAGCTGATCATAAAGCAGGATGGACAAAGGACCAGAAGTTTGTGGTGAAGGACTGAAGAGCTGAAAGGATGAATTAGCCAGACTGGATGCAGAGGCTGGAAGAGCTAATTTTGGTGTCTTTTGAGAGGAAAATAGATAAAAAAAGCAGTTAAATAATAATTAAATACTGCCTGATTATGATTAAAGAAGGATTTGACATCATATAATTAAAAAAGAGGAGGAAAAATAACATATAGTTTGTTAGAACTATATATTATTTTAGAAAGAAGAATTGAAGAGGAAATGAGCCAGAAAGAAGCTGGAAAAAGAAAGGAAAACTGTAAGGGCAAAGGAGAAAATTTTGCCAAGAACAACTAGGAGAGGCAAAAGAACAAGCAGCAAGCAGGTTTGAAGTTGCAAAACGTTGAAAGAAACACAGAGAAACACAGAAAAACGTTGAAAAATCAAGGGATCAAAATTTGCCTAAGTAAAACATATGTGGAAACGCTTGAGATTTGCCGGGGAAACGTGACAGGAATTACGGCAAACCTGTTCAAAATGCAGAGCAGTTGTTTACCTGGAGCAAGACAGCCTTGGGTTTGAACCAGGGTCAAAGACGGGTCATCCAGGGAAAGCTTTTTGGCAAAACCGTTGAATTGAGGCATGTGATTGGCTGTGAGCTGGAGTCTATTTGATCAGTGTTTTAAGGGCTTTAACTGAAGAGTTAAAGCCTAAAAATGAGGAGCAGAAAATTCAGGGCTTTCATTGGCTGAAGTAAGTTTAAAGGTTTAATATATTATAGAAGGAGAAAAACAGGATAGTTTAAGCTTTGAAGAACCAGAGTTCTAAGAGAGGTTTTTGGTCTGAAACAAGGGGCTATAAAAGGGAGAGCTATCTGAGACTCTTCAGGGCTGAATCAAGTGGATTACAAAGGCCACAAAAGCTATAGAAGGAGCCAAAGACCAAGAATAGGAAGTCAGAGCTGGAACAGACTGCAGGAGCCCAAGATTAGAACACAGGAGCCCAAGACCAAGGTGCAGGAGCCAAAGACCAAGTACAAGGAGTCTAAGAGATTTTTAAAGGACTCCAAGTATTGGCACAAACCCCTCATTATTCCCTATCCCAAGGCCATATACCAGAAGGCTTCTAAGGGGATCTTCCTTCTGACTGTGAATAAAGCGCCTATTACAACCCCTATCCAAATTTCCTGCGTTAAGAAAGGATATAAGTTCTATGAGTCAATTACCCCACATTTTCTATCCTAGCCCAGGGGACAAGGAATCCTATTGCCTAGGGTGCAGGATGTTTGCCTCTAGTAATTCTGCCCAGGAGGAGTGGTAAAAGGTAACTAGGCATCTGGAAATGACAAATAGAGGAAGAGAGTTTATTGGGGGAGAGTTTGCAAGACTATTACAGGATTGGTATTGGCCTAAAGAAGGGCTGGCGCCTGCTGAAGTACAAGTGTATGGTGGAGATGCTTGCCTAGTGATTGGGAAGGTACTGGAAGAGTTTGCTCTTATGCAGGCCAAGTATAAGCTCCTACCCAACCATTCACCACTGTTGAAGAATGACTACTCCTCCAAGCTGGTCCCTGGCTATGACCCAGGACACACTTTGGGGACTGGTGACCAGGAACCCCACAACAAGTTTATACAGGCTTTTGTATGTATTGTGGTTGACTTGTGTTCTGCACACCATAAGTTCTGTTGGTAGCATGTCAACCTAGGCTCTAAGATTTTTGTTAGATAACTTACTGAGGGCTTATACTAGGGAGCTGTTTAGTTGTTCTACTCTTTCATTTGCTTGCAGGTGATAAGGACTGGCTATGGTGTGTTTTATTCCATTCTTGGTGAAATAGATATTGGTTTCAATGGCTTTAAGTTCAGTTCTTCCATCTGTGATCAGGAGTTCAGGTTTGCCAAACTTAGCTATAATCTCTTTACCAATAAATTGTCTCACAGCATTGCCTTTGTGTTCTTTTGTAGCTTGTGCTACAGGCCACC
This sequence comes from Entomophthora muscae, assembly GCA_014839935.2. Lineage (NCBI taxonomy): Eukaryota > Fungi > Entomophthoromycota > Entomophthoromycetes > Entomophthorales > Entomophthoraceae > Entomophthora > Entomophthora muscae. The sequence continues at coordinate 22,330 of QTSX02004468.1, read as the reverse complement.
AGGTTGCATAGCCAATGGCTGTTATAATGTATTTTTTGCCTTTTTTCTTGCCAGGCATTGATCCCACAATATACAGTGACCATATTTTAAAAGGTTGTGTGATTGACACTGGTATTACTGATTTGGGATGTGCCTTAGAGTAGGCATACTTTTCACATGCTTTACATTTCTTGAGCACTTCTCTGGTGGTGTAGCATGTTGGGCCACCAGTAGTGTATCTTGAGTTAGTTGTATAGATTCCTTCTACAGGTGTGTCCCAGATCTCTGTGGTATCAAAGGATTGTGACAATATTTTGTGTTGACAGGCAGTAGGTACAGTATCACCACTTGGTAGTATGTGGTGTAGAGTGCCATATACATTTTGCACACATGTTTGTTCTTGAGGACTTTCTCTTGGATACTCATTGGTGTAACAGGTGGGAACCCCTCTTGGAGATTTCCCATTATTAGCATGGGCAATTAGGGTTTTCATCAGTGCTAAGTAGGTTCTTACAGTATAGCCTTGATAGGGTGTCCAGGGTAAGCATTTCTTTGTCTGGTTCATATCTGATTATCATGGGGTACCTTTGCATAAGGCTCATCCATTAAGCTTGTCTTCTTGATAGATGTTATTGAGTTTGAAGAATATCAGTGGCTTTTGATTGGTTAGCATTTTGAATATCTGTGCACCTTCTGAATAGCAACACCACTTCATTAGACATTGGAAAATAGCTACCAGTTCTTTTTCATGTATTGGATATCTCTGCTCACCATCAGACAGTTTTCTTGATTCATATGCTACAGGGAGGAAGTTCTTTTCTTCAGTTTGAATTTAGAGTACTCCTCCTATTGAGAAATTGAAGGTGTCAGTTTCTATTTTTTACATTTCTTCACAGCTTGGATATTGTAAGATAGGGGCAGGGACCATGCTCTCTTTCAGTTGTTGGAAATGTTGATCTCTTAATGGTGTCCATACAAATTTGGTTGTCTTTCCTGTGATTGTGGATAGGGGAGCAGTCAAGGCACCCCAGTCAGAGATGAATATTCTGACGTAGGCTACCATGCCTAGGAATGTACAAAGCTCACTCTTATTCCATGGCACTGGCATGCTGGTTATGGCACATATCTTTTCTGGGTCTGGTTTTATTCCGTCTTAGCTGATAATATGTCCTAGGAATGGGAGTTCTGACAAGAAAAGTCACATTTTGAGGGTTTGACTAAAATTTGGTTATCTTTGAGGGTGCAGAGGACCAGGCAGACATCTTTTCAGTGTTTTCTACAGTTGGGCTGTACATGATTATATTATCCAGGTAGATGGTAGCCCTTTTCCCAGGATGTTCCTTGAAGACTTCATTCATAAAGGTTATAAAGATGCTTGGGGTGTTTGTCATACCAAAATTAAGGACCACACATTAAAATAAGCTGTACTTAGTTCTGTCATGGAACCAACCCTGGTCTGCCAACTTGCTAGTGTTTGGGAACTGGCAGGTTGTGGACTGGGTGGGCTGGGACCACCAAAGGATTGGTGCTAACTCAATGAGGTAGGACATTGACTTTTCCACCCACAACCACAGACCGGCGGCAGGAATAATAGTATCTATTACTCCCATGAGAGTAATATATATGATCCCAAAAAGCTTATTGGTATGGTCCAGGGGAAGCTTGGCGGTGGAAGCAGGCATTGGTTTGGGGGTGACAGGTGATTCCATGACTAATTGGTAGGCATGAAGGAAGTTGTATTTATCTCTGAACAGGTGGGGTTTGGTAATGTACTAAGGGCCTTTTCAATTGTATCTGGTTGACTCAGTAGTTCTGGTCAAGGGATCCTGGGCTAGTATGTTGTTGATGGTGTAGTCCTTGTACTCAGGATCTAAGGGGTACTCTGTGAAATGAACAGGACCAAAGGGAGCATCTGGCAGGCAGTACGTAGCTGGCGGGTTGGCAGGGGGTTCAGACAATCTTTGAGTTAACTGGCAGATGACAAGAATAAAATACAGCAATAATTGGTGAAACCAATATCTCATAACCTTTATTTAAAAATGACAATAGGGTTTGATCTTGGCCTGGCAGGTATTTATACTACACTACCAGGCTTCACTTCCTGGTTGGGTTTTCTGGGCTCAGAGGGGTTGGCATCGGGGTTCTCAGATGGCAGTGTGGTGCTCGGCACTGGCAGTTTGCTACTGGCTGCTTTGGGATGAGAAGACTTCAAATCCTTCTGTTTGTTGATTTGGGTATTGGGTGTTTCTTCAGGTTCAGTGCCTCTTCCTGGGCTTTTGGGGAGTTTGGAATAACTTTCATTGGGGAACTCGTGCATTTCACCAAGAAAACTGCCAGTGTCAAGTATGGGTACCTCAGGGGAATTCCCAGCATCTTGCACTGGTGGTTCCCTTACAGAATCCTGTGTGATGGTTAAAGGTTTGGGTCCTGGAAGGTTGGCAACAACTTTATCAATTAATAGTGGGGGTATTGGGTTCCCAGCCTATGATTCTGGTGGTCTGTGAAGGGTTTTATCCCAGGGTTGACTCTGGTTCTGTATTTTGGGATTCAGGAGCATCCAAACTGTCATTCCTGACAAGTTCTGAAAGCTGTTTTGGGTATGCCCTCTGGTTTAATGCAAAACTTGTGATAACCTGCTACCAAGTCATCTTTGTGAAGACTTGGGACCCCCAGGGCATCAAAAAGATCATCAATCAGGAGCAGGGAATAACTTTTCTTAATTGTGACCTGGTTGAGTGCCCTGTAGTCTGTGACTAGGTGGAGCCCTCCATATTTCTTTACTACAAAAAAGTCAGCCCGCCAAAAGGAGATTTAGAAGGCTGTATGAGTCCTTTTTCAATTGCTTTGCCTAGGTAGGCCTTTAGTGTGTTGTCTTCCTGTGGTGTTAGGCGGTAGATAGATCATGCTTTGGGTACCCTTCCTTTGAAGTTGGTTTCATGTTGTATGCTCTGATTGGGCAGTAGTCCTGGTAAAGTTTCTTGGAAGATAGAAGGGAATTCAATGACTAGCTGTGCTTGGATTGGGTCTCTTTCACATGTGTTTTCTGTACTTTTGAAGTGGATAACTTTATACGTGCAGGTGTTCCAGTTGATTTTTCTAGGGTCCTTTTTCTCTTCTGTCTCCATAATCTTTACAAATATATGGTCCTTCATGAGTGTTTCAAGATGAGTTGGGGAAACATGATGGCACACCCTGTCTTGTTGTATGGTGAGGGTAGCACTATCCCAGTTGATATGTGGTTTGTTCTTTCTCATCCAGTCCAGGACAAGTATAATATTGTATTTGGGGATTGATATGATAGGACTGCTAAGCGTAGTCTACATGTCTCCAATTTGGGCGCAGAAAGGTTTTGCCTCTTGAGTGACTGGTGTACTTCTATTGTCTGCCATGATAACTCTTTTGATATTGCTTTGAACCTTGGGTATTTTCATGAGGTTGGCAAACTTCTTGTCAACAAGGAATTAGTTGGTTCCAGTGTCAAATAGTATTTTGCCCTGATATCTGCAAAAGCAGAAAGGATAAGTGAGGAGGTTATTTCCGGTTTGGGCAGCAAACAGTAGAAAATTGCTGGAGGGTACTTGGATCATGGTGATTGAGTCCACGGCTTGGTCCCTGTACTGTAAATTCAGAACCTAAATGTAAAAATGCGGGATTTTCAAGTCCTTGGTCCAAATTTCAAATCACTTTTGCGGGCCACTCAGCTGAGTGATAATTAAAATATTAAATAAAATTAATAATTTAATTTGACTTTTTTGATTTATTTAAATTGGCAAATTTTGAATCTCTTGATCAGATAACTCAACTAACAAAAGTCAAAAAACAACAAACAAATGCGGGATACATGAATCAGAAATAAAGGAGTCTTATGTACAATTTGAGATTTCCTGTATGTCAAACAAATCATATACATCATGTAAAAATTAACAAATCTGAAATTGCGGGATTGTCAAATCCAAGAACCAAGTTTCAAATCATAATTGCAAGGAATTTGAAATAAATATAATTTATGGGTATCTCAAAAAGGATGCCAAAGGATCTAGAGTGGATTTGTGCTGATTTTTTTAGGAATCATAGGCATTCTCAAAAATCACCCTATTCTGTTTTAGGATAGCTAAAATTTAGATCATAATATTCACAAAATTAACATATATAACAATAAAATTGACAAAAATATACATTCCTCTTCTTGAGTTTAAAATTTTAATAAAAACTTATTATGTCTTCTTTCAATAACAACCAAGTCAACGAGCTGTTCCCTGGCCTTGACAAAATCATGCAGGGCTACACTGGGTCTCCTAACAGTGAAGCCTCTGTCTATGGCCACTCCCAACCTGCAGGCCCCTCTGCAAGCACTACCCAGGAGTCTTTTCTTTCTCCTGAAACTTCCAGCATGGCCCTGTTTGCCCACCATGCACAGGCAGCTGCCAACCCAAATCCCTTATCAGCAATGGCATCCAGAACCAGCCATTTTAGCCATGGGGCCACCCAGAGAGCCCAGGACCCCAAAACAGCCAATCAGATGGCATTAACCAGTTCACAAGATAGACATATCCCTCCCCCAGCCAATCAGCCTGCAAGATACAGAAGAAAACTAATCACTCTGGAGATTGTTCTTGAAATGGTTGAAAAGCAAGGGAAGCTCATGTCCCTCGGGGAAATTGCGGCCGCAATGGGTTTTGCAAAGTCCACTGTGGCTGCAACCCTGCGAGCCCACGCCAACTGTGGCCCCCCTACCAAGAAGACCTCAACTGGTGCCCGTACTTCAACCAAAGGTGACACAGCCCATCCCCTTATGATGGCCATTATGGATCATGACCTGTGGATGCCCCTGGTCTAGGTACGTCTCTAGTTGGGACTCCACAGCATCTTCACCAACAAAAGAACGGTGAATTTGTGGATGCACAGAGTTGTGGTTGCTGCTAGAATCTTGTCCAATCAAGTTCTCAGTGGCCCCATTTTGGTGGACACTGACCCCTACAATTCAACTATTATTAATTTTATCAAAGGAAGGGCAACAAGGGCCCATAATGATGTCATCTTTCTGTTATATGCTAAGATATCTGCAAGTATCCAAGATTTTGGAGAGAAGTGTATCCAGTCTGACGTGTACAAGCGCGGCCCAATATTGTATTGGTTTGTTGGGGTTTTATTGGCAGTTTCCCCATTGGGAGTCAATTATTACTTGGCAATATTGAGCACCACAGATAGGTATGTCTACCAGACGGGGCTCAAGGCCATGCTGGAGGAGTGGGCCACACAAAACACCGTGCACACAGTTGTACTGAGTGCGGGGATGGAGCAGCGGGAATGGGCTACCCAAGAAGTCAGGGCTGCGGGGCATACCTGCTGGTCCTACCCCATCAACTACGCCAACATACATCTTGCAGATGTATGTCTCTACAATTTTGGTTCTGCCCTCAGGCGCCTAAAGCCTGCCACCTACAATGAACTATGCACCCAAATTAATAAGGAGTATGAGCTTTTCCCTTCCATATTTGTCCAGGACTTATTTGATCTCATCCTCTTCTATGCAAGTGATAGTGATAAGTCCAGAAAGGACCCCCGTCTCCCCCTACGCCAGTCCATCCGTTTTGTCAAGCCAGTATATCTGATGCAAGAAGAATTTGAGCAATTGAAGCAATCAGCTCTTGCTGCCCCTTCCCAGTCAACAAACCCTGCCTCCCCAACCCCCCCCCCATCAAGCCACCTGCCTTCCAACCCTGACTCCCAAACCACCACCCATTCCCTCCCCACTATCTCTGATGCCGCCTCTTTCACAGGTGCAGATGAAGGTGATGTTCATTCTGCCCATTCCCTCCCCTTCCCGTCCTTTGATTAGTAAATAAGTATTTTCTTTGTGACATCTTAACAAAATTGATATCTCTCTTTCAATTCATAATTAATAATATTTTCTTTTCACATTATCAACATTTCCCATAATTAATACAATATTGTACATTTTACTAATAGCTTAAAATTATGAGCATACATATTTTTCATCATCATTAAAAAATAAAAACAATAAACGTAAATATTGGATTAGAATATTGCAATTAGCTGTCAACTATTGATATTTAGAAATTATGTGCATGAATCAAAGCATTTTGTTTAATAAATGTCACTATAAACTGTGCCTTTTTCATTGTATTTATATAAATGGACTGTGTTTATATTAGAGAGCCATTAACGCTTAGTACAAATATTGATACATAGTGCATTTTACAGCCTGTATATTTACCTATTGGTAATAATTCTGTAAAATTTTCAGTCAGATTTTGTGAGTAATAATAATGTAATGTGTTAATAAATTACAGTTTACTGTCATTAATTGGTTGATTTTCTTTGCTGTGGCAATTGTGCATTTTCTGATATTTATGCACTAGTATCCAATTGGTTGGCTTCACATCCAATTGCACAGGTGATATGAAAACAAGCCGCCACCCCAAGACTGGATGTGGTTGGGGTGGGGGCTTGTTTTCTTATTGTCTGTGTAATTGTATGTGAAACCAACTAATTGGGTACTAGTGCGCAAATATCAGAAAATGCACAATTGCCACTGAAAAGAAAATCAACCAATTAATGACAGTAAACTGTAATTTATTAACACATTACATTATTATTACTAACAAAATCTGACTGAAAAGTTTACAGAATTATTACTAATAGGTAAATATACAGGCTGTAAAATGCACTATGTATCAATATTTGTACTAAGTGTTAATGGCCCTAATATAAACAGAGTCAATTTATTTTAAATTTTAATGGAAAGACCTAGTTTACAGTGTATTTTATTAAACAAAATGCATTGAGTTATTCACATAATATCAAAATATCAAGAGTTGACAACTAATTGCAATATTCTAATCCAATATTTACGTTTATTGTCTTTAATTTATTAATGATGATAAAAAATATGTATGCATTGAAGATAGTACTATAAAAATCAGTTTTTTGATGGAATTCAAACAATATTTCAACAATTTATAACTTGATCAACAAATTAGAAGCACACCTGTAAAAGGTTGTTGAAATAGAAAGAAATATCAGGGAAATAGTGACAGGAAAGCTGGGTAACAAGGGCCAGCCACTAAACCAGTCAAAAGAAGATACTCTGGATAAATTGGGGAATATTATAGATGAAAAGAATAAAGAAAAATTACTTAATCTACAGAGAACAATTTTATCAAGTCTAAAGTTCAACAACACGGCCTAAAATTTGTGGGAGTTCTGGCAGGGGGCCAAAGAAAACAATAAGATCAAACTAATTGAGGGAACAGAAATTCAAAAGGAAACCAACACCAATGAAGAGGAAACCAACCAAATGGAAACAGATTAAAATGAAACACAAGCAAGAAGCAGAAGCGCTTCAAGAAATACAGAAGCTTTATCAACTGAAAACCAAGAATAAACACAAGTTGCAAGAAATATAAGAAAAATTAAGCCTAGAAAAATTAATGAAGAGCATCCAACACTCATGAAGTTTGCTGAAGTGGTGCCTGTGGCTGAGGGGGCCACAGGGGAAACAATTAATAAGTCTTTTTATGTTTTACTTATATTTATTTTAGTCATCACCAGGAATGGGGATGAGGTTGCAGAAGTGGCGGCTTATATGACAAGTTGGTTTTATGGGGGTTACCAGTCACTGGTGGCCCCTGTAAAACAAATAAATAAAAATCAAATAAATAAAATAATTCAAGAGAATATGAATAATTTTTTAATATTAAAGCTCAAGATAGGGAATATTCACCACCTGTGGGGTGCTTGCCATGGATAAGGGAAGAATATGAACTAGGATCAACTATCAAAATCAAAGAAATGAATGAAATTTGCGGGGATATCAAACTGAACTTTGATGAATACATATACAAAAGCATTCAATAATTCCCCTTCACAAACATCAACAAATATTAAAAGGATTTTTTAAAAACCAACTTTCAAATAGGAAATGAATATTTGAAATCTGCAATTTTTAATGAAGTTTTTAAGGCACTATCAAATAAAGTTGGGATGCAGTCCTTGTGAATAATTTTAAACCTTTATTTATTTCATTTGCTGAGGCCTGAGGGGCTGATTCAAGTCAGGCACCCCCCGGAACCCTCTTCAAGTTCAACTAAACGTCCTATATTCATAGGTTAGTACAAACATTCAAAAAATTATGCATGTTCCTGGAAAAGTATACCTCACAAAGAATCCATGTTGCGGTATACCTGGGAATCCTCCTCCACTGCATATTAAAAACCAATGTCAAAAAGTTGGAGGATGTACCTATTTAAATGGATATTTGCTGCGTAGCCCTCAGCTGCCAGAAGACACCACGGGGATACAGGACAGTTGAGCATGTCCTCTATGATTCATTTGCATTGGCAACGCTATATGGGTACTATGTGCCCCCCCAAAAAACCTACTAGTCAATTCACTCACCTGCCTGCCTTTTATCAAACAATTAGCAACCACCGGGGTACAGAGCGCCACCCCTCTAGCAATCACATCCAGGGTTGTCCACCACATACAGAAGAGTATGTGGATCCAATTAGATGCATTAGCTGAAAATTTAATTTTGGGGTATAATTCCCTGGAATAATCACATCCCTTTGCAGTTAGCATCCCCCAATAAATATTTTCCCCTTGCAAATTAATTTTTTTTACTTTTTATATTTTAATACTAAATTTTTTAATACTAAAATATGTACTATAAAAATTTAAATATTAAAAAATTTAGATTCTAAAAGTTAATAGTAAAATTTTAATAATACATATTACAATATTAAAATTTTAATATCAAATATTTTGATATTAGAATAAATCACAATTTAATAAAAATAGTTAAATTTCAAATATTTAAACTTTAATATTTAACTTTTACAATTTATAATTATAATTTTACTTTAAATATTTTAATTTTTATTTTAAATTTTAGTATGTAAATTATAATATTAATATATCTAAATATATTACAAGACATTAGTTATAGTTGCAACCACGTCAAATATTAAAAATAAGTTAAAAATGTTTTTATTTATTAGCTTGTCAAGTACAGGTTTATTTATCACAGATAAACATCAAGAATTGAATTTATCCGCATAATGCGGCCTGCTCCACTATTGTTCTAAACAAATAATTGTTTAGAACTCAAATTACCTTTCCCTTGTAATGTGATTTGGTAAACATATTTGATATACTTGACCTGCATCCTAAGTACTAATTAGTCAGCAATACATGAAAATCATTGGTGGTTGTGTCATGTAGCTATAGTGGCACTGAAATAACACGGATCAGATGATGACATGCAAGGTCCAATTTGTGGCTTAAAAAAGCCAAAGTACCATCAACAAGTCACAATTATTTAAATAAACTAATTTATTTCTTTCTTTTTTTAATTTATTTATTTGTTAGCGCAACAGTCAATATAATATTCAATGCATTAGGATAAAAATATTTGTCCTCATACCTAGTATAATTAATTTTACTTACCTTTTCTATGTATTCTTAAATGTTTATAATACATTCAAATGTTACATTATTATATATAAATAATTATTATTGAGTCCTAATAAAAACAAACTAAACAAAATTAAAACTAAATAAAACCCAGAGCGCCCATTTATCTGATTGGCTTGGAGGCCAGGGCTTTTGGGAGGAAGGATTCCGAGTGCTCATAGAAAGCCGCCACCACATTGGGTGGCATTGCAAATTGGCTGATCTTGAGAATATTGAAGAGAACCTCTGTGTCCTGAGGGAGGCCTTGTTTCACCTTATTCTTGATCCAACCAAACACCTCCTCAATTAGATTAAGGAATGGGGAATATGGTGGGAGGAAGAGAAGTCTCATTGGACAATTGGTAAGTTGGTGGCTGGAGGTGTGGCTGTTTTTGTCAATAGGGGAGAATTAAAACACAACCAGATCCACTTTGTGGAGCCCGACATTATCAAGCAACAATGTTGGTTGTGCTGCTGTAATTTATCCAAAGGTACTCCTTGACAGCTTGGAGAAAATTGAGAAAGGTCCTGCTGTTATGGGAGTCTTTAATCATCTGATACTGGTCCAAGCCGCAAGGACCAAGAAGCACGATCATGGAATAGGTCTGGGAACAGACAGCTGCACAATGGGCTACGCCGTCCTTGGACCCCTTCTCAACCCACCCATGCCTAGACCTGAGTGAGGAGGAAAACAACAATTTGTTGATATAGAAGAACTGGGCATTCCCAGTCTTCTTTAGTGCCAGATATGTCTTGGCATGAATGTGTTGATCCTCAATGGTCTTTTCACTGTTTCTATTGTACAGAAAACTCTGAGCACCTTCCACAAGAAGCCCAAATCAACCATTGCTTTGTAAACAAGGGTTTTAGAAACAGAAAGCCCAAACTCTATGGCGAGCATTGATTGGATAGCAAGTGTGTCCAGGTGGCAATCCTTGGCTACCCACTGCTTGATTGCATCAATATGAACGGGCTGAAGGAGTTTGGGCTGCCGCTTAGCCTTGGTGGATTTGGCAATTGGCCCAGTGTTGCCATACTTGGTGTTGATGTCGGCAATGTATCTGGCCGTGACACCAAATCGGGATGCAATATCCCAAACTGCCATTCCCCCATTCAAGCAGTTGAGGAGAGCTTCATGCTCACTATCTGTCAACCAACGCTGGCCCTTGGCAGGTACCACAGCATCCTGGCTACCAGGCTCAACACAGGGGATGGGGACCTTTGTGTAGAAGGTGGGATCACGCTTGCTCACGGTGGTGCTGTCAATGGTTGAATATACAATAGGCGCAGATGGTTCCTCGGTGGTGGCCAATGGCTTGTAGGTGGTGTCAAAGACACGGGGGAAGGAAGTAGCAACTCTTGGATCAAGAGTGTGAGGCCGGATGACAACTGGGTATACAGTGGAGGTGTAAGTAATCTCAGTGTTCCCAGTGACCCTGGTGTAGGAGACTTTGGTAGCAGGCCTTGAAAGTGGCTTCTGCCTGGAATTCAAGCTGGTAGTTCTGGCTTGGGATGCAGGAGGTGGTTGGCTGGCGCTGACACCTTGGGAGGCCTGTGTATTGGCATGACTCCCCTCAAGTTGGGTTCTGGGTCTGTTCTTGGACCCTCTGGGACGCCCTTGTGGACAGGCTGCCCCGCAGGCTGGTGCAGGAGCAGGTTGGGAATGCAATTGACGGTCCATAAAAATAAAATAAAAATATATTTTAGATTAAATATGTATTTATTTGGAGTTATTGGTTTAGTTGTGGGTAGTTGTTTTCTCTTGATTTAGCCTTGAATAGTAGCAGAGTTTCTATATCCGTGATTTGAAGTGAATAATATTGTATACTTTCTGGGTTTAGATGATTTTAAAGTTTAATAACTTTTTATGTCTAATTATGGTTATTGAGATTGAATTTTTCATTTGATTTTAATTCTGGTGGAGCTTCTTTATTTGGGTTGGTGTTTCCAGGTGTGCTTAGTGTACATTAAATTTTGATTCCAGTTCCCGCAATTAATATCTGAGTTTACTAGTGGCATTCAAAAGTGATTTGAAATTTGGTTCTTGGATTTGACAATCCTGCAATTTCAAAAAACATAGTAAACTTAATGAAAATGGCTGATGGATTTGAACGCTTCAAATCTGATTCCAGATAATTCATTTTGTCCATTGAAAATATGCAGCTCAACTTGAACTTTGAAAAGTGTTTATGAGTTCCCGCATTTTCAAATATTCAAATAAAAATACAAAAAATCAATTTAATTAAAAAAGGCCATCCTGCAAAAGTGATTTGAAATTTGGACCAAGGATTTGACAATCCCGCATTTTTACGTTCAGGTTCTGAATTTACAGTACAAGTCAGTTAAGTGGGGGAGAGTGGCTTGCCTAAGCACTCCCTGAGCTTTTCCCTCCTTGGTGGGGTTATCAGGGCTCATTTAATTTACTTGAGTAGTGTGATTTCCACTTCAAGGAAGAGAGTTGTTGACTTGGTTGTTCTGCTTGTTAAATTGAGGGTCCTTCCTTGCTGTGGGACTTTCCTTTTGTTTGTTTGTTGCATGCAGGATGTAGGATTTCTGTGCAGCCTGATTTCCTTCCAAGAATATGTCTTGGAGGTTCTTGCAGCAATGCATGTCAAATTGACGTCCAATAGGTATGGGGAGGCCATTGTAGAAGTCCAGTTGTGATCAGCTTCATCAAATGTGATGGTGTTAGGAGATGGATCATGTATGTCTTTGTAGGCTGCAATTTACTCCTCAATATTCCCTGTTGTTTTGAAGTTTCTTAGTTCTGTCATGATCACCACATTGAAGTCCTTTATGGCAAACATTTTGAGGAAGGCGGTTCTGAACATATCCCAGTCTTCAACGTGATCAGGATGTTGATTGAACCACTTGCTTACAAAACGTTAGGCGGCTCTAGTAACATGTAGGGCTATTTCACTAGCCCAGAGTTTAAAAGGGTAAACCACTTGGGTAACCTTGTTTTGTGTGCTTTGTATCCAAAGGTTGGCATTTTTCTGAAGTAACCCTGTGAAAGCCCCAATTTCTGCTGAGTGTAGGTGTTGAAAGATGATACTGGGTATCTCAGGCACCTGCGGCTTGCGGAAGTTGGCGGCGGGTTCAGGAGTTTGCAAGCATGGAGAAGGTTGTACTGTTCAATGAGAACAAAGACATTGTGGAGGATGACAAAGCCTGCAGGGATGTCTTGTCTTGCTTTGTAGTCTCTCTAACCTGCGGGGAGGGCCATTTTCTGGATTCTTTACTTAGGAGGAATTTTTTTGAGTTGCGTAGGTGTGGATAACCTACCTGTGCTACCACTGTTGTGTATATACTTCTGGGAAGTATAATAAATGAGATAAAGGGGGTGTGGCTATACGACAGTCACTGTTAAGTATTTAGCCAAATAAATACTCTGAGATATAAAGTTGCTCCGTTTTTGCTGTTTGTTTTATGTAGATAGGTTTGGTTGAAATTCTTCATATAAAGATTCCTGAGAACTTAGTATCTATATTCAATAAAAGAACAGGAGGCAAGATTGGCCAAATCAATCTTGGAGACTAGGTGTCTCAAAAATAATTTAATTAACCAGGAAGATTAATTAATAGATATATGGGAATAAAATTAATGAGGATTTAATTGTATTGGTTAATTGCCTTGACTGTGTCAAGAATTTTGATTAAGATTAATCAAAAGTAAACCCCCAAATTATGGGTTAAAGGCACCGCTTTGGCAAATTTGTTAGGTTAGAAGCGCCGCCTAGTGGATTTTTCAGGCGCTGGGGCGCCAAGGCGCTGCCTGAGAAAATTGCCGGGCGCTGCGGTGGCACCTGGTTCAAGTTTTGAAGCATTTTAATGGGTTTTAAGGCAAAAAACCATTAAATGTGAAGATAACTAAATAAAGGCAAGGATGCCTAGAGATTCAGGTTTGATCAGCCAGTTTGTAGTTGGAACATTGATAGCTGAGTTTCAGGATGTGTAATCCACAGGGTTTTGGCACTGGGAGCTGGGGAAGCTCCATGCTGAATTAGTACATTGGGATGAATGGAGCCAGGTGACTCCTTTTCATTGTAGGTTAATTCTCATAGGTTGAGAATTACAGGAGATCTGTTAGGTAAAGATCTAGGTTTGAATAACTCAAATGTCATAGACCACATGATATGAATCATAGGTTGATTCAGGAACCGGGGGGGAGGGGGTTTCAGCTGAATATGCCTGAATGGTATATAAGCAAAAACAGCTAATTTTAAATAAAGATATATTGTCTATTTCAATGCTATCCCCTCTACTTCTTTTTAATTATCATGTCTTCTTTATTACTATTTGAAAGAGCAAAATTTGGAGTGCTTTGTGTTGAGGCCGCTGCTGCAAGAAAGGAGGTTCCTACCAGCTTGCTTGAGGAGGCTTGGGCGAGTCTGGAGGTCTCTAAGATTGCACCTGAGGAATCTTTGGTAGAAGTGAAAGCAGCTTTTGAAGAACTATACTCTGACTATTTTGCCAGAGAAGGAACCCTGCACAAGGAAATTGAGTTTATACATGGGACTCCTGGAACTTGCTGTTAGGGTTCGATGAAATTTTGCAACAAGTAAAGGACAGAGCCAATCATGAAGTTGAGGCGTTGAGAAACAGAGAGGAAAAGAGTGTCAAAATTATGGCTCATTGGAGAGATGACAATAAAGTGTTATCTCACAAAATTGCCTCCCTGGAGGCAAAGCTCCTTGAAGCTTCATCACAGGAAGGTACCATTAATAAGAGTCAAGGGCAAGATAACAGTAAGTTTGACTGGTTAGACCTGGATCCATCACATGGGGAATTAAGAGAATGCTACTTTATTTGATATGAATATAGGATATTATATAGTATCATGGGAAGCCACATCCTGTCTATGTTTGTCATGGTAGTCATGGGGCTTATCTGAGTAGTTGTTCCTCATAAGTCACAAGGCTTGTCCAAGTTGTGTTCTGCTTAATACTTGGAATTTTTGATCCCTGTAATAGATGGCTGAATGATAACAGTGCCACTGACTTAATGATTAGTTGGGGAATCATTTGGCAAGTCACTTGGGGAATTAGTTTCCTGAGAGGGAGTAATCGTAGATGTTGCAACAAGGGTAAGATTTCTCCAGGTAGATTCCATGGTTGGTTATACTTGGTTTGTAGCTGCTGAAACCTACCCTGGGATCAAACAGGACCCCACCGATCTTTCTGGTGGGTTTGTCGGTTCTTCCCTCGGCTGGGTAAGGTGATGTATCCTTGGTTGCATAGATCATCTATCCGAATACTGCTCCGTCACCCTCCAGCTTGATCCAGCTGCGGTTCCAGGATACTTCTGGGATCTGCAGGGGTGGAGAAGATGGGATGAAGAGATGGGTTGGCTGGCCATCACCTACCGTTACTCGGTTAATCGTCAGCACCGGGATAGTTTATCGTACCGAGCAGGATATCTCCCGGTTGGGGTTCAAACATGTCCCCATCTAGGTTTGTAGAAATGGTTCAATTTATATTCCCTTTGCCGAGTAACCATTCAACTCCAAGGTTGATGAACTTAGCTTTGGAGTAACCGTGGTTGCCGATGAGGTATGGGCTGGTCTATACGACTTCTGAAACCCTTAAGATTTGGTTGCAAGGGTTGTGGCAATAGGTGTGTTCGGGTAGCACTTTATAAATTTATTTTGATTTGGCTAAATATTGAGGGGTGGCTGGAAGTATATTTGGTTGATGGGGATAGGATACCTTTAGATAGATGGTTAAGGTTTTGTATGATGGAAGTGTACTTAAGGAGGTATGCTAGGGTGGAGGATTAAGTTTATAGCTAGATAATCATGTATGAGAAAGTGGTTGGGGGTAGAGTAGATGCGATAGGGGGTTGTATGTGATCTGGCCAGCAGAGGCATGGAAAGGGGTTTGTAGCCAAGGAGGGGGTTGAATAAATTTTATTGTAAGGGTTGTGCCGTCAGGGGGGTTGTGGAGTAAAGCAGTGGTTCGAAGGTGTTTTATTTAGGGGAGTTTTGGTTTCTATAGTAACATGCTTAGATGGCGAGTGAGTCTGTGGTTGGGTTGTCGGTGTCGGCAAGGTGCAGCTTGGTGATGACTGAGGAGAGGCACTTCTCCCACACTTGGAATCTGCTTCCCAGCAGGAGGGACTCGTCGATCTCAGCATCAAAAGCGGGGGAGGAGGCGGATGGGTTGAGGTGCTTTAGCTCGCAGCCGAAGCGTACGTCGGCAGGGAGCTCTTCAGTGGCGGTAAACGAGTTTGTAAACGAGTTTGAGCAGAAGGTTGCCATTTCTCCAGACCCATGCTGGTTGGGTGGCTATATACCCGCCTGGGTTATCGCATGGTTATACTATCGCCTGATTTGGAATGCGATTGGCTGCATCGCTTAATTATGGATGGGTCCCGGCAAGGTTATTGCGTCATGAACACACATGGTTTAGACAGTTGGGACCAATCTTATCTACCCCCGATCCCTAAATAGTCCTAGGTTGACTTGATGAGATTCGCGCGAGCTGCTTCGAACACCTTGTCATTCCTGCCCAAGAAGCCAATCGTCAAGCCCATGCTTCTTTTAAACCCGAACATAAATCCTAAACCAAACAGCCCTAACTGTGATGGCTTTTAATCCAAATTCACCTCCCACTCAAGAAATCAAGCCTGCATCGAAGCAAGCGCTTGCTGCTTTAAAAATAAATATCGGTTTGGATTTTATAGGCGCAAGCTCATCTCTCACGCCCCCTAATCTTTACTATCAAGACTAGGGTGCCTATTGCCTAGGATTCCAAAACCTCCCCACTCCAAGCACCTAACCCCTTTGAAGTTATAGACGCAGGATGATTTTTCTGGAACCGAGCCTCTGCAATGGATTAATCATACGCGCCTGAAGGCCCGCCTTGCATCCAACCATCTCGACTTGATATCCACATCCCTACAGTGAAGCTCCAAATGTAAGTCCATTAATTAAGTACACCCACCTGCTGATAAAGCACTTAGCCCTTAAACGTTGATGCTGACAAGTCTAATCGCCCCTGAAGTTCAAACTGTCCCAAAGTTCAAGCTTAATAAAATAAAAACCTCACATTAATAATCCAAATCAGACTCTAGCCATGATTAATATGAGGGTCAAGAGATATAAGTCTATCAGTTATCTTCCCTAAAAAACTTGGCAAGCCCACTTTTAATGGTACTTGATCTTGCATGGGCCATCATACTGGTTTAATATAAAAGCATCATGCTAAATGATTAATCATACTTCCCAGCCCAAAAGGCTAACATGGGAAAGGATTAAAATTTTCAACCATGTCTCATTTTAAAACAGTCAGAGTTTAAGCAGGTCTCTTCTATAGGGGTAACCCTTTGAATTGGCCTTTTGCTAGAGCTACCTTTTCTCACAATTCCAACTATCCAAATATAGGGGGTTGAAAAGTCCCCTGCCAGGTTTAATTACCTTTGTAAGCCTAGAGTACAAAGGCTAGCTTCAATCAGCTCTCTCTCATTATATAGCTTTAGCTTGTATTTAAGGGGTGATAAAAATAGCATTGTTAATAGATGTTGTCTATTTTTTACTTAGACTTAGAGCAAATCATCTTGTCAAAATAGAAATCAGGGTCAATATTATATAATAAAGTAAAGATATATCTCTTGATATAGCAGCAAAGAATAGATAGCCTTTCTGAAATATCAAATTTCTCATTAGGCAAAGATGGGTATTGAAGGTTACCTTTAAACTAATTTTAAGGCTTACATCACTACTTTTGTGTACAATAATAGCTATACTTACCAAGAACTGTACATCTATTTAAACTGCAAATAAATGTACAACTTTATCTCTTTTGACTCAGATATGTCTGTTTAACTTGATATAGAGCCGTCAGATTGATGCACTCTTATTATTTAAAAGAACAAAGATACTTGCTTCATCTAAAAGCTCAAAAGCTTGATCAATCTAAGCTCAGCTGAGCATGAAAATGTGACAGCTATTTAACTTTAAACTACCAAGGGTTAAAGGGAGATTATCTGGGCTAAGGTGGCATTTAACCCTGTTTTTAAAGTGATATGATTGTACCCAAAAATTAGCATTTTTTTTTCTCTGAAAGAGATTTTTTATCACCGACAACATTGTTTTGCTAGCTTGTAGCCAGTTCAACCCTATTAGTAATATCATCTTATTTTACTCTTTGTGGCCTTGTACACCTGTTTAACTTTTAAGGCATTTTATTTTGTTTGGGATAAATTATATTGGCTGATAAAAGTATTTCATTGTTGAAAGTTAATAAAATTGCTCACATCTTTAGCTATGTGCAGTGTTAAATTTTTTAGCCAGAGATTAAAGCTATATAATTCATACCTAATTTGGGTTAACTAATAATTGTTGACTATCACTTATTAGATTGTTGAGAGATAGATGCAATACTTAATCTCACTAAAATTGAGCCTTTGTGATGCTGTAAATTATAAAGATATGCAATTATTACTAGCATAAGAGAATAGTTGTGCAAAGTGCCTGACAAAAAGATTTATACTGATATGCTGGGATGTCAAGAGCAGAATGTGAGGTAATGAAATCTTTCTTTGAACTGAGCTATCATTTGAAAAAAGTAGCAATTGTCTCTCATTTCAGGATAGAATAAAATATTTCTTAATCCAATCAGCATGCTCCTTAAAAGTGCTTAAACCTTCAAAAAGAATTGTTTTGTAGAGATGCTCAATTAGAGCCTTATTAGGATTAATCATGATTAAGCTAATCAGAATTATGGCTGCTTCTAGAAGCAAGAGTTACATGATAAGTTGTTTGGAAAGATACCAAAATCTGAAAATTTATCAATGAGTTGGAGTGTGCTAGGATTTTTTAGAGGAAATTACTAGCAGTATTTGATTATTTTCAAAAAATACTCTATAAAAGGAGGAGGTTAAAATTAAACATGGATGGCTTTTAACTCTTATTGTATATGGTTTAATAAATGATATTTTTCAACGATCCCATGATGGTATTTTCTGCATCGTCGTACAGTTTTGTACAAAAGATGAGTACCTTGTGCCACTGTGGATAACCAAGACAGGTAATGAGCTGAAGCTTCTAGCCTAACAAGCATTTAAAATTATAACCGTTAATAATAATATTTACATTTAGCTTTAGTTAACTATCAAAGTTTGAAGCAGCTTGTATTGTAAATTTATATTTGAATGATATAGATTAAAAAAGGTGGAATAGATAGATAATATTAAAAAGGTATTTTATCATATGCCTATATAGGCTTAGTAGTAGTTGAAAACATGGAGGGTGAGCTCTTGTCTTTGGAATATATCAGGTCCTGGTTAGGGGTTTGGGACTTTATATATGATTGTATTGAAACAATATTTTATGATTCTTTTAAGCATGAAAAATGATAGTGCAATGGTATTAAGCATAACTTTAGACAATTTAACTTATGAGTGTACAGCTATAAAGGTAGGGTTGAAGTTGGGTGAAAATATTGTCTGAAGAAAGATTTATGTACTCTATATACCAAATATCTATAGGATTACCAGTATTTTTCTTAATCGTCAACAGTTGGAGACTTTTTAATCCACACTGCTGTAAACGATGGGATCTTCCGATATTTAAATCATGTCTGTATAAAACTATTGATTTGATTGGGTATGCAGCTAATCCCTTCGATCTAGTCCCAAGCAGATCCTTATTGAAGTATTGATCTGAGTTGTGGGTTCAAACTCGTCCATGTTGCTGGCTTGATTGCTTTTTACATAGCTATCCATTTCTTCTTTGATTATTAATTCATATCCCTTATGCTTGCATATATTAGGATTTAAGTTATCCGTTTAGAGCTTGTAATTGTACTATTTTGTTGATAGATGCTAGCGTAGTTCGGATATTAGTCTTCACTCGGTAGATTATGATTGGATATTTATATTTATCAATAGATATATATTAACTTTGGTTTAAAGACCAGTTATGGTTATTTTTTAAATGGTTAATTATAAGACGAAACTTATGCTCCACATTAAAGGATGGGGGAGCTGAAAACCAATTTTACTTATTTCCTGTGGCCAACGAGGTTAGAGGGTGTTTCGTTGGACTGGGGATGGCTAGCCAGCACGTTTACTTGTGGAAATCTCCTACCAACCTTTGGCTGCCCAGTTCACTGCTGCATCAGCGAGCGGATATTTTTATTAAAGTCTAGGCTTGATTTAAAAAACCAGCCAATAGTGACTTGGCGGCTAAAGCAGTTTGCGATTTAAAAAGTCCCCTGATCCTTGTTCCGAGCGGGTCGGGCTTGGGTCAAAGTTCCACAATGTTTTCTATCCCAGCTGGAGGGTGTGCTGCCAACTGCTCGTGGCCAGTTGACTTGTTCCTCCAACTCCTGATCAACCGCCTCTGTATTTGGAACGCGACATTCACTGATGGACAAATCAAGTCAAAGCCTGGGTTAAATGTACATTTAATTATGTCGTTGCTTGATAATTACATTAGCCTGCCATTGTTTGAATTCGACATCTGCATAACAGTTTTGGTTACATCATGTTTAATGCATTCTGTGCACCGCAATAGGGATTCGCATCCACGAGAATCGCGTCAAACCTACCTCGCATGAATCCACCATTCGAATTCGCATATCCTTGAGGTAGACAAACCATCTCGGGTGGATGTAAATACCGCACCAACTATGAATTAGGAGCTATGAATTAGGAGCTATGAATTAGGAGCCCAGCTAGAAACTGGAACAATTCTCAACTTTCGCCACAGCGTACCAGAAGATAAACTGCAGATCCAAAAATACGTGGCATAAGTTTCTTAAATAGAACGGGTGGCCCGACCCAGCATCTAGACCTACATGGCTTAAAATAACCTCTATTCCCCACCATCCCAATCAGATAAACCCACAATAAATATATCTATGCACTCTTACCATCAACCAAATCTGACCAATCCGTTACCGCCCTGCAAACTCAAAGCTTCGAAATCGGACCGCCCTTAATAATCAGTTCCAAGATACCTCCCGCCTTCACCCATCCAGTATAGATCATCAGGCCTAAACCCAAAAACTATGCCATCTCCTCATAACCGACCAATCAGCTGCAGGCAAGATGATAAATTCTAGAAGCCACTCTAAAAGTTGTTACCCAAGTTCATCTGCCATGATATTCCTTAACCCATCCCAGAAACCTTGAACATCCCCAGTCTAGAACCATTCCCAGCAGCAAGCCCTTTCTGATGCTGGGCTTCCTAACCTTGACTATATTCGTTTAGTTTAGTGTTTATATCCAATGTGCGTGCCCTACTCTGACATACCCCCCAGAAATCTATCAGTGCCAGAAGTCTAGATCCCAATGCCATTGTGAATAGGTCAAGCATATCCAAGGTGCACTATTATGAACCTCATCTTCAGAAGGAAGCTACATATCTCTGGAGTACCAGATCATCCATACAGCTACCGTCTACCTACTGATGGCTCAATAAGTATTGGTCTGGGTGATCGGTTGCTATCATGTACAGCAGTTTTTAAAGCTATGGCGCTAAGCAAAATATGCTCATCTGTAAGTAAAAATAACTCAGATGGAAACAGAATCAGCGCATCTGTAAACAAAACCAATGCATCTCAGAACAGAATCAAAGCAAACCCTATTGCTAATCAATACAAATCCAACTTGTTAACCCTCAGTTTCATCTGAGTTGATTCCACTTACAGCCAAGTTTTTCCGCTCACCCCAGTAGCTCTGGAAGCTACTGTACCAATCCATCCCAAAACTCACCCCAGCCAGCCTATCAGAAGCATCTATAACCTATAATCAGGGTCAGTTTATCACAGGGCTTGATTTAAATTCCCATTGGCCATACCCAACTCTGATCTAAACCTCTGTAACCTTCCTGTGACAGAAATCACCAGAGAGTGTTGTCAAGTATATACCTCTGAGAAGTATAATAAATGAAATAAAGGGGGGGGATCAAGAAAATAAAAGGGTTTATTCAATACATGTTCAGAGGATTGTATAGTATCGTGAGAAGTCACATTGTCGTGTTTGGCTTCTGGGGACGACATCCAGAAGGACATGGTGGGAAATCTTTTTAACGAAAGATTTGAGGTTTGAAGCTAGCCTTGGGTTAGCCTTCAGGGAAAAATTAAGGACATGTACCTTAATTTCCTGGAAAACAAGATGTAAAAGTCCTTTTGCAAGAAAGGACAGGAAAAAGCTTGAAGATTATTAAAGCCAACGCAAATGTGGATAAACTTGTCTTTATTAGGAGAAATAATTCTACTTAAATAGTAGACAAGGAACGGTGATCACTCATTAGGAAGACAGAGTGGCTGAGGGGGCCACGTTGGGATGAGGTCATACCAGGATCAATCACAGACAGGTACAATAATCCGGAATGGGTGGATATTGAACCAGACCCATTTGCGGAAGGCAAGGAATTTCCAAAATAGAAAGCAAACCCAGCCAAATCTTTGCAGCTATCAATATTCAAAGGTCATATAAAAATAGCATTAATTGCGCAATTTCCAACACACATACTGTCCATGTACATCATGACAGCCATGGAACTTGTCCAGGTAATGTCCCTCTTAGGGCTTGAAAGGTCTGGTCCCCATACTAATAGGCAGTTGATAAGAGTGCCACCAACTTAATGGTTAGGCGGTAAATTTTTCAGGGAACCACTTCTCTGAGAGGGGTTATCAAATATGTTGCAATATCTCCCCCTGGGGTGCTGGAGGGCGGAGCCTTGAAAACTTTCTTGAGAGTTTTGGGGATCCAGGCTTGTTATTGATCCAGTTTTGCCTGGAGCCAGGTAGCCGCAAGTTGTGTTGTGGGGCCCTTGCACAGGTGTATTTGGTCATGGTACATGTGTTTTAACTTGTACAGGCGCTGATTCTTTTGATGGGTAGGTATCATTAGCTTTGACCTCC